>CM038681.1:579240994-579366509 GCA_021605205.1 Aegilops longissima
CACACTAGGACACAATGTACAACCCAGTAATCTATTGAAGCAAGGCGCCATCCATGTTACCAGATGGTACCAGTTCAGAGGCAACATCGCCGGAGAGCATTCTGAGCACATATATTATAGTGCTTGAGGCTCTACTAGAGGCAGAAAGAGATGGTGTGGCTGCCATGAATGAGGTAATCTTTATCTTGACGCTGGAAATTACGGAATTATCGGCACGCATTATGCAAGCAACCCAAGAATTGGAGGAAGTAAGAATGTTGCATTTGAAGACGGAGGAGGTCTTGTTGTTTCTTCTATCTGAAGCCCAAGGTAATCCCGGTTCTTCTTTAGATACTAGTTGAAATTGTCATTAGATTATTGTACTTGCATGTTGTGTCATGTCTCTGAATGGATTATGTTGCAAGACCCCCTATGTTGTCCTTGTGTCACTACTAGGAAAAGGGCTATAGATGGTATGGACACTAATGGCGCACTGCACATGTGGTGCGCCATTAGTAAATAGTAATGGCACACCATGTGTTGGTGCGCCATTAGTGTGCAAATACTAATGGCGCACCACATCCCACGGTGCGCCATTAGTAGTTTTGAAAAAATTACTAATGGCGCACCGTGGGAGTGGTGCACCATTACTAGTTGACATAGTAATGGCGCACCACACCCACCGTGAACCATTAGTAGTTTTGAAAAAATTTGTTAGTAATGGCGCACTGTGACAAGGCGCCATTACTAGTAATGGCGCATCGCCCACAGTGCGCCATTACTAAGTTATTTCAAAAAAATTCAATTTTTTTTATTTTTTCTTTTCAAAACTAGTAATGGCGCACCGTGGGTGTGGTGCACCATTACTAACTAGTAATGGCGCACCACCCCACGGTGCGCCATTACTAACTTGGCCCAAAAGTTCACGAATGCACCCCGTGGACCGCCTTTTTAGTTTTAAAAAAAATAAAAGAAAATGATAAAAATGTCAAAAAAATAAAAGAAAATAAGTTTCCCATGTGATATGTGGTCTAGTTGTTGGGAAAATTTACAAATATGAATTTCGACTTTATTTGCAAAATCTCTCTAGAAATTTGTAAAATGGCCATAACTTTTGCATACGAACTCGGATTAAAAAGTTTTTTATATGAAAAATCATCTACTGGAAAAAATCCCCAAAAACCTAACAGAAAAAAAGTTACGGGGCTTTCAAGATCTAGAGGCAAAAAAATTCAAAAAATTTCAAACTTACTAGTGGCGCACCATGGATGTGGTGCGCCACTAGTAATAAAAAAAAATTGGTTTTGAATTTTTTTGAATTGTTTTTCAAAAAATGATATGTAATATGACCGGGAAGTTTGAAATATTTTTCAAAATTTCATCATAGTCATGAAAATGAACAAAGTCCTAGACATCAACAAGGTATAATAGGATTGATATGCTAGATATATCAACAAGTGCCTATGAAGTGAGCTGTTGCTGGGGTTGGATGGAACTCTGAAGTTCTTTCGGGAAGTTTGACCATGGAGTGCGATATGACCTGAGTTTAAGCATATTGACCCGAGATTAAGCCATAGTGACCTGAGATTAAGAAAAAACGAAAAAAAATTTGAATTTTTTTTGAAAAATTTCTGATTTTTTTTTGAAAAAAAATGTTACTAATGGCGCACTTTTATGTGGTGCGCCATAAATATACCAGATACTAATGGCGCACCGTGGGCTATACTAGTGCGCCATTAGTAGGCCTTTTCCTAGTAGTGTGTTGTAATGATCCGAATTTTTGAGGCGAGGTAATCCTCAGTACTTGTATGATTGATATAAGGTGAACTGTTTTTCGTGTGAGCATATTGTATTGGATGAAATAACTGTTTGAATCAGAGTGTATCCAACCTACTGAATTCGAAGATCATGGCATTTCTAAATCATAATCATATATAAAGGAGGAATAAATCTTTGTTGTGGTTTTGAAGAAATAAACAACAAAACGTATAATTATCTGTGGATATTCGTAATATACAAATTGGATTTGAATTTAGTTTTCCAGGTCCCAGGGCAAACGTGAATGCTAATTCTCCCAAGTTTTGAACGAAGCGGCTAAACACCCACTATAATTTGTGGGATGCCCGAAGCAAGTGTTTGCGAGATGGAAATTACTGTCTACCCCTGACACTTGACATCCTTATCGATCGGATTTACACTGCTGTCGATAGGGGTAGACTAGTAACTTCAATCATACGTGACACGACGGCCACTGAGCCCATTCAGAAACGGTGGGCGCCAAAAGTGGGCGGCAAAACACATTTGATTCAAGCTCGTCCGAAAGACATGTGTCTCTTCCTCCATTTCCCCATTCATACACGATGGGCGGCAAAACAAACTCTCCTCGTCCGAAATCGATGTAGGCTAATATTTTAAATAGGGGCAGATGTGTAACTTCCATCAGACGTGACACAACCGCCCTACCTCTCAGCCCCGTTCATACATCGTGGGCGGCAAAACACCCTCCCCTCGCCCGAAATAGTTACCAGCAAATATTTGGGAGATGCGAGATTACCATCCTATCCCCAACCGACGCGATGTCTGAAATTTTAAATGGGGGATAAGTTCGTAACTTTCCCCATTTCGTAGAAGGCCCCAAAGTTTGAGATCCCTCCCTCCATTTCCCCATTCATACACCGTCGGCGGCACGACAACCTCCGCACTGCGGCCAGCCTCCTCCGTCCGCCACCCCATCCTCCACCTTGCAGGAGCAGCTACCCCTACCCCGTCGTCCACTTCAAGAGATGGACGTCTCTCATCCACGGCGCTGGATCAGGATCCTTTCATTGCCTCCTCTCGCTTCATCGGCGCTGTCGTCCAACTTGCCGTTGCCGCTCCTACGACCGCCTCGTCCACGACAACAGGATATATCCCCCGACCCGGCCGTCTGCCGTCTAAAGACTTCTTCCCCACCGCCGACATCCATCACACCCGCAGCACCCTCAACGTATCAGCATAGGCCTACACGGTGTCGCAAGAGAGGTGGTACTCTTCCATATGTGCTTAAGTTATTGATCTCACCCGAAAATAGATCGTAATTTGTTTATTGTACTTTTCTTGTCCGCATTTAAATCGTAGTGGCTAGTTGAAAGCAAACATTGGTTACGAAGTAGCTTTGTCCGGTTTGCACCTTCAGATCCGCCATGGCACAGGCACTATACTCGTAAAGCTTATGGTTTCCCCCCTTTATATTCACTACCATCATCATAGGCGCTTCGTGTCGTGCTAGCACTGCTCCTCAAGACCTCAACCCAAAGCTTACATGTTGAAATACTCATCTGATATGATGCTCATATCACTAAAACAGAGAATGTTTAATTGGTCACATAATGTTCCTATATTCGTTTCAAAAAGCATCTGCATAGGTGCTTTCTGTCGTACTAGCATTACTCCACCCTTCAAGCTAAACAAAACACAACACTCAGAATTCGAAAGCTTAGTTGTTCAAATATGATTGTGATATGATACTGATATTAGTTAACCGACACATTTAATTGGTTAGCTAAAGGTCCCACTTGAGTTTCCAAATGCATGTCGCGACATATAGAGAGACAGCATAATTGCATTTCTTTGTCACTTGTTGACCGTAATTTCTTGTCCATACCAAATCTTAGTTGTTATTTCAAAGCAAACATCGGCTGCTAACTACCCTTTGCGCGGTTTGCAGCTTCAGATCTGCCATCTAACTGCCACGGTAAACACTATACTCATCATGCTTATGTTTTCTCCATTTTATGATGACCACAATCAGCTACGTGGTTCGTGTCGTAATAGCACTGCTCCACCCATCGAGCTAAACAAGATTAGTTGTACAAATTCATATCTGATATTATTGCTGATATTAGTAAAACTGAGAGATGTTTAATTGGTGAGCTAAATGTTCCTACTTTAGTTTCGAAATGCATGTGAGCCACATATGGAGAGACCGGAAAGAATAGTATTTCTCTGCGCGCCTGGTTCATCATGGGTGGCCAACCGACATTGTATTGAAAGACTTGTAATATCTTCACCGCTTGCTATTCTGCTCTTCTTTAAGATGATACTCTTCTCTTGCGGTCGATTGGTCAGTCGAGTTGTTCTCCTTAGTATATTTTGAATCACAGTCAGGTCGACTTGTTCTTCTTTACTATATGTTGAAGCTATCATCTACGAAGTGTCTTCACTTCTGGAGCTCTCATATTTTGAGTAGTAGGCCACATTATATTAATGCACACAACAAATTATTGCAGAGATAGCACAAAGGGGTTTATAGGGAGGCAGTATTGGATTAGAATCACTTCTGCATTACAAAGAAAATCTCACTTGTTTTTATGTTTTCATGCATGTCGATATTGAACATTATAAAAATGAATATGAGAATGGGCGACGAGAGGAATATTATGAACGATCCACTGGCTAACAAACTTGGCATGGTGGAGGATGGCCTATCTTATTCACCCATCAAGGTGCTTGCTCTAACTTTACAAAGTTGTATTGGTCACACATATTTTGCATCCGACCTCTTGCATTACTTCTACTTTGTTACACCATCTGCTTAGTTTAAGCATCATATATGATTATATGCCATACCTATCCATTTTCTGTTCCTATTCCATGTGTCGTCACACTATGTTTTTCTAGTAAAAGTTGTTCTTTCGTAATAGATGTCCAAAAGGAAGAGGGTGAGTGCAGATCCTCAAGGAGTACAAACTAGGTATTTGGAAAAGGTAGTAATACCTGTTAAATCAGATAGATTAGCAGCCACAGAAAACACAGCCCAACTGTACCACACTTTACCCCTACTCCAAAGGGCCAAACCCCTATTAGAACTGCCGGGAGCCCATGTCGTAATCTGTCTATGATATCAATTCAAAATTTGAACTCCTAAATTTCTGCTTGTGCCTTACCTTTCTCTTGTATGAAAACTAATTTCAGATGAATCACCTTGCTCAAAGGATCATACGATCTCAAAACAATAATGGGCTCTGCATTGCTCTTGTCAAGATTCTCTCTCCCTTTTTCCTTGTAACGCTGTACTTAATTAATTTCTATTTGATTATGTATCATCACCGCACCTGAGCTTCATTATCCTCTATTTCTTCCAATATTATTTGATCTATATTTACTCTTTGCAAAATGTAGAATAATGGCAACACTTATAAAGAATTTTCTTTGGGGTATTTATTGAATTATCCATCCATCAACATGGAGAAGGGCTTTGTCCAGCCCGTGTTAACATGTAATGTAATTTCATCCTTCTCAAGCCTTCAAACTTTGTTCTAGTATAGATTTGGGTAGGCATCATTTCCTCCACTGTTGTTTGCTTTGCTGTTTACATCTGATTGGATGTTTGCAACAACTACCAGTTTCAAATTGTAGTTGTAAAAACATGTTCCTTTTGCAGAACAGATCCATTTATTTGCTTATATAATTGTGAAACCTGTTATGTGTCTCCTTGTTTCTCTTTCAGAGTCGTATCTCTTACGCCAGGTAGAACTTTAGGGAAGATAGTGAGCCAGACCATCTTGAGGACAGTGAGATGACCCCAAGGTCCTGTCTTGATGAAGACAGTGAGTTGAAGCTACTCACCGGCAGGTGTGAGACAACCTCCGTGCGATCGCTGCCTCAATCGCCTCGACTTCTTCGCCTCAACTTAAAGCGGGAAGGCTTGCTTCAGCTCAGCTCGACTTGAAGTCAAAGATGCAATGAAGATGTCGAGGAGGACTGCAGGCGCACCATCATGCCTTAAATCTAGTGTTGATGCATCTATCGTTGACACAACTGAGGTCTACTCAGCTTATTCAGCTACTTGCGGGGCCCGAGCTTGCCAGGCCTAGTGCCTTCTGAAGTGCTCTCAGTTTTGTATATTCTTTTGTCGGCAGGTTTATTTGCACTGGTGGCGAACTTTGATGCCCAGTGGATGTAATATGTGATAGCCGTGATAGCCTAGCGTAAGATGCTTGCTTATTTATTTCCTTGTTGTCTTGTTTATTTGTTTGCTTGTAGTCATTGCAGTTCTTTTTCCGCGGTTTGCTAGTGGCTGCAATAACCTATTTTTTAAAACTAGGCTACAATAACCATGGGCTAATATTTACTGTAGTGACACTAGGCCTCCTACGGGCCATAGAAACAGTGGGCCTTCTATGGGCCGTGGAAACAATGGGCCTTCTACAGGCCGTAGAAACAATGGGCCTTCTACGGGCCGTAGAAACAATGGGCCTTCTACGGGCCGTATCATCAATGGCCTTATACGGGCAGTATGATAACATGGGCCAATAACTGGCCGCATTATGGCCGTAAACAGGCTAGAGTTGGAATCATCCGTTCATGGGCCGACCATAACGGGCCATCGTTAATAGACCGTATTTCATGACGCTATGAAAACGGCCCAACGTATTAGCGGACCACAAACGGGCCGACTGTAACCACGGGCTGAATTTGGCCCACAAGCAGAAAATGACAGTAACGGGCCTTAAGTAAACGAATGCTGGAAATGATCCCAAGAATAAATGGGCTCCGAGAAGGCCGAAAGATAACATGGGCTGGAAACGGCCCAACGGAATAACGGGCCGTTAATGGGTATAAAGTGATACAATGTTCATTACGGGCCAGTTTCACCATGGGACGTTAATGGGTGTAAAGTGATACACTGTTCATTACGGGCCAGTTTCACCACGGGCCCTTAATAGGCCAAGAGTTACATAGGGCCTCATATGGGCCGAAAGACGTCATGGGCCATACATGCACTAGTAGAAATAGGGTCAAATGTGAGACACATTAGTCCCGGTTTGTAACAGAACCGGCACTAATGTGTCCATTAGTGCCGGTTCCAACGGCTAGGCGGGAGGAGACCTATAGTACCGGTTCGTGGAGAACCTTTAGCACCGGTTCGTGCCACGAACCGGTACTAATGAGAGTGGTGGCAGGATGTTGTCAGTCTAGGGCCCCTCCAGCACCTTTAGTACCGGTTCGTGGCACGAACCGGTACTAAAGGTCGTCGTACATAAACCCTTCATCCACCCGAGCTCGCTCTGTTCTTCCACTTTCCCCTCACTTCCTCTGTTCTTCCCCTCTCTTCCCCGATCTCATCACAAATTTTGCCCAAAATTTGTCAAGATTTGAAGGCCCCCATCCATTCAAATGATCACAAAGGTTAGCAACTTTGTCCTTTCATCTCTCATTGCTAGATTAGCTCTTGCAATGCTTTGTATAGTGATTAATTTGTGAGTTTAGTAATTTGGGAGGAATTATATGTGCTAGTATTTGATTTATATGCAATTTGAGGTCAAAATAACACTTAGTTTGCATATGTAGGTGTGGTTTACTTAGTGCCTTCTAAATCTCCGTCAGAACCACCGCCGATCGCTCAAGACCATCCTGTCATGGCACCACCTTGTGGTGAGGCTCTTGTTCATGAATGTTTTACATTACCAAATTGATGTTTGTGTGATTTGGATATATAGTTACTCGTATAATTATCTTACATGTACGTTGTTTGTTATACATAGTGCCATGGTTTTGATATCCGTCCCCGTTGGCCCTCATCCTTGTTATGATTCAGATGTGGTATATTCTCTTTTAAAACTAGTTATTGCATTTCGTGTTTATGACATATTATGCCCATCAAGTTGACATAGATATTTTTATGTAGGAGGTATGTGAACCGGAAATTCCAACCGACCCGATTGTCGAGAGGTTAAATTTAGTTGAAAGAGAAAACGAGTATTTGAAAGAAAAATTGAAAAGAATTGAGGGGGAGAAGATGGAATTGGAGTTGCATGTTGCCGATGTCATCGATGATCACAAGATCAAGATGGAGAAAATGCGGTTGAAGATTAGAAAGATTAGAAAATATGCCATTGATAGTGTGGCTTGGTATCATTATGCTGTTGGATCAATTGTTACCTTAGTTGCGATCTTGATCGCATTTGTCGTTGCATTTAAATTCTTTAGCTAGAGAGTTATTTGTATGTTGCATTTAATTAAGTGTTGTATATGAACTTTATGTATGAACTTTATATATGAACTTGTATTAATTTGGTCTATTCGGTGTTGTGTAATGAAGATGAGCCGACAATGGATGTATGATGACTGATGCTCTCCCGAGTTCATTAATGGCATGCATACTTTTCGCTTGCCGCCGAGGCAAACAAGCGGGCGGATGGTTTTATGCCTTGTCCATGTGTTGGCTGTAAGAATGGTCATAATTACTCTACGCCAAGAACCATTCACGCCCACCTGCTTGAGTCAGGTTTCATGCCCCACTATAATTTTTGGACCAAGCACAGAGAAAGAGGGGTTAATATGGAAGACAATGAAGAAGAAGAGGATTTACGACAGCTATCCCGCCATGGGTTCCCGAATACAATGATACAACAATGGGGAAGAAGCTGAGCCGGTAATGCAGAAGAAGCTGAGCCGGCAATGCGGAAGAAGTGAAGAAGAGGCATCGATGAGCCCGCTGATGATCTAGGTTGGGCCATTGCCGATGCAAATAGAAACTGCGCAAGTGATTTGGAGAAGAAGAAGTTGCAGCACATGTTAGAGGATCACAAAAATTGTTGTACCCGAATTGCATGAGGGTGACAAGAAAAGCTGGGCACCACACTGGAACTGCTGCAATGGAAGGCAGAGAATGGTGTATCTGACAAGGGATTTGGAAAGTTGCTGGTAATGATAAAGAATATTCTTCCAAAGTACAACGAATTGCCCGAGAGTACGTACGAAGTAAAGAAGGTTGTGTGCCCTCTAGGGTTAGAGGTGCAGAAGATACATGCATGCCCTAATGATTGCATCCTCTACCGCGGTGAGTACGAGGATTTGAACGCTTGCCCGGTATGCGGTGCATTGCGCTATAAGATCAGCCGCGATGACCCTGGTGATGTCGAGGGTGAGCGCCCCAGGAAGAAGATTCCTGCCAAGGTGATGTGGTATGCTCCTATAATTCCACGGTTGAAACGTTTGTTCCAAAACAAAGAGCATGTCAAGGCGTTGCGATGGCACAGAGAAGACCGTAAGAAAGACGGAAAGTTGAGAGTACCGCTGACGGGTTGCAGTGGAGAAAAATCGAAAGAAAGTATGGGAATGAGTTTGCAGATGACGCAAGGAACATATGGTTTGGTCTAAGTGCAGATGGCATTAATCCTTTTGGGGAGCAGAGCAGCAACCATAGCACTTGGCCTGTGACTCTATGTTTGTATAACCTTCCTCCTTGGTTGTGCATGAAGCGGAAGTTCATTATGATGCCAGTGCTCATCCAAGGCCCTAAGCAACCCGACAACGACATTGATGTGTACCCAAGGCCATTAGTTGAAGAACTCTTACAACTGTGGAATGGAACATGTGTACGTGCGTGGGATGAGAACATGGGGGAAGAATTTGACCTAAAGGCGTTGCTGTTCGTGACCATCAATGATTGGACGGTCTCAAGAACCTTTCGTGATGATAAACAAGGATACGCGATGCACACACTGTTTGGACGATACCGAAAGTATATATTTGGCTAATTGTAAGAAGAATGTGTACCTGGGACATCGTCGATTTCTTCCGAGCAGGCATCCCGTAAGAAAGAAAGGCAAGCATTTCAAAGGTGAGGCGGATCACCGGACGAAACCTCGCCACCGTACTGGTGCTGATGTACATGATATGGTCAAGGATTTGAAGGTGGTCTTTGGAAAGGGTCCTGGTCGAAAACCTGTTCCGAATGACGCTGACGGACGCGCACCCATGTGGAAGAAGAAATCTATATTTTGGGACCTGCCCTATTGGAAAGACCTAGAGGTCTGTTCCGCAATCGATGTGATGCACGTGACGAAGAATCTTTGTGTGACCCTGCTTGGCTTCTTGGGCGGTATGGGAAGACAAAAGATACACCGAGGCACGGAGGACCAGCAACGATGCACGGAAAAGACGACATACATCGTGGTCATGCAAGCTACGCCTACCAAAGAAGAGAAGGAAATCTTCTTTGAATGCCCGCTCAGATTAAGGTACCGTCGGCTTCGTCGAATATAAAGGAATAATAAACATGGCAGAGAAAAGTTCCGTAACCTAAAGTCTCATGACTGCTACATGATTATGACGCAACCGCTTCCGGTTGCATTGAGGGGGCTTCACCGAAAACGCTCGATTAGCCATTGTGAAGCTATGTGCATTTCTCAATGCAATCTCTCGAAGGTAATAGATCCAGAAATCATACCAAGGTTAGAGAATGATTTGGTGCAATGTCTTGTCAGTTTCGAGTTGGTGTTCCCACCATCCTTCTTCAACATCATGACACACGTCCTAGTTCACCTATGTGAAGAGATTAACGTTTTGGGTCCTGTATTTCTACACAATATGTTCCCCTTTGAGAGGTTCATGGGAGTCTTAAAGAAATATGTTCATAACCGTGCTAGGCCAGAAGGAAGCATCTCCAAGGGCCATGAAAATGAGGAGGTCATTGAGTTTTGTATTGACTTTATTCCTGACCTTAAGCTGATTGGTGTTCCTGAATCGCGGCATAAGGGAAGACTGGATGGAAAAGGCACGCTAGGAGGGGAACAAATAATATGTATGGATGGACATTCTCTCACTGAGGCACACAACACAGTTCTACAGAATTCTGCCTTGGTGGCTCCGTATATGGATGAACCCAAGAATTTGCTACGCTCCAAACACCCGGAGTGGTCTGATGACTGGATTACACGTGAACAAATCAGAGTTTCGCCACTGGTTGCGTATACACGCACCATGCATGACGCCTATTGAAGATGACCTATACTTGTCTGTCCCAGCTACCATCTTCAATATAATGACTTTCAAGGGTACGAGATAAATGGTAATACATTTTACACGATCTCCCAAGATAAGAAGAGCACCAACCAAAACAGTGGTGTTCGCTTTGATGCGAAACCAAGACGGAAAGGAAACATATTATGGTTATATACAGGACATATGGGAACTTGACTATCGACGTGGTTTGAAGGTCCCTTTGTTTCGGTGCAAATGGGTCAATATGACACGAGGCGGGGTAACGGAAGACCCGCAGTACGGAATGACAACAGTGGATCTCAACAATCTTGCATATGCGATTTAACCATTCGTCCTAGCCAATGATGTGGCACCGGTTTTCTATGTGAAGGACATGTCTACCAAGCCGAGAAAAAGAAAAGATAAGGAAGCGAATGCAGCGTACGATGAGCCGAAGCGGCACATTGTTCTTTCTGGGAAGAGAAACATTGTGGGAGTGGATGACAAGACATACATGTCAGGAGATTATGGAAAGTTTGATGAAATTGCTCCATTCACAGTGAATATTGACCCGAGCATCCCGTTAAATGATGAAGATTTTCATTGGTTACGGCACAAAGGGACACACGCGAAGAAAAAGTTTCACACCCAAAGATCTGGGATGTGATCGACTTTCTTCTGTGTTTCACACCCAGGAGGGAATCTCTGTAATAGTTAGGGTAGTTATGTGTTTTGGGATTTGAAACGCGAAGAAATTTTATGTGCAAACAAATTCTTTCATGCCTTTACTGATTTTTAAAGTTAAGTTATTCACAAACTAGTGATTCACAAAAATTTCAAATAATTCAATATTTAAACTATTCAAATTTGAAAACTACCGGCACTAACACAAAGTTTCTAATTTTTGTACCTAAAGCAAAAATATTCACAAAGAAACTCTAAATACAACAAAAAACAACTAAAAACAAATAAAACAAATTGAATAAAGCAAAAAAAATTAAGAAAATAAAAAAGCCCGCCTACTGGGCCAAAGCGGCCTGCATACGACTAGGAACCCAACCTTTTATTGGGCCAGGATGCAGGCCCGCAAAGGCCTAGGAGGCCCACAGGGCAGAAGAGAACAGGTAGGCCCAGTAGGCCTGCTTAAGAGAGGAGCTCGAGAGAGCTACCGCACTGGGGCTTATAAACCAATGCGGTAGCCCCTCGGCTAGCGAGGTGGGACTAAACTTGCGCACCGCCTGGAGCCAGCGCACCCCCTTTAGTACCGGTCGTGGCTCAAACTGCATTAAAGACCCCCCTTTAGTACCGGTTGGTGCCACGACCCGGTACTAAAGGTGGTGTGCTTCCCGCCGCTTGGCGTGGCCAAAACAGACCTTTAGTACCGGTTGGTGGCTCCTCCAACCGGTACTAAAGGGGTGTTCTATATAAGAAAGCACTTCAAAAAAATTCAGTTTCTCATCTCTCCCTCTGCTTCTTTCTCCTCTGCACCGTCGCAGCCGCCCCTCGTCGCCGCCCGTCGCTGCTCGTCGCCGTCCCCTCGCCGCCGATCGCCGCCACTGCCGCCATCACCGCCCTCGTCGCCGTCCCGTCGCCGCCCTCGCCCAAGTCGCCGCCCTCATCGTCGTCCCGTCGCCGCCAAATGCTGCTGCCGTCGCCTCCCCGCCTGCCCGTCCCGTCGCTGCCGCCCCATCCCCATCCTTCGTCACCGCCTCGTCCCTCGCCGCCGCCTGCCGCGCCTGGCTGGTGAGCTCCTGTGCCCTGCAGCCATGTCCACACACACACACACATTAGTTTTTAGTTATAAAGTTTAGTTATAGAAATTTTTCTGTTTTAGCTTTTAATTTTTTCTGTTTTTCATACAAAGTTTTAGATGAATTAATTAATTAGATTAGATTAATGTAAAATGGTATATAGAAATGTTAATTAGTTGTAATATATATAATTTCAAAGGTTTTTTCTTGTTTTTATACAAATGTTATAGAAATGTTAGTTATATAGAAATGTTAGAAATTTTGGAAATGTTAGTTTTAGCTAGCTAGATGAATTAGATTAATTTCAAATTGTTAGATGATGATCGATGTTTTTTAGTTTCTTATATTTTTAGTTATAAAATTTAGAATTTGCATATATGAAATCACAATCCATCATTTAAAAATGTTACTTTACTTTTATGCATATAGTATTTGTTGTCGACGATGCCCGCTCAGATCCTCGCCGTCGACCCGCTCATGACGACGCCCTACTTCAGAGGATCCATGTCCGGACTGGGCTCGCCTTGGCTGGCACTGGAGGTGCTACCTTCAGGGCGCGACACTTGGTGAGGAACCCGCCCCGGTCCCGCCGTCGACCCTCATCTCCTTTGGTGGCGTTCGCGTGGGCCACTTTCGGTCTTGGAGGAGCGGCCCACGGAGGTGGTACGTCGTCGTGTCAGGGAGGAGGACGAGCACGTCCATTGCTACATGGCTGCTATGGACGTCAGGTTCTCCAATACCTGGCAGGTTCTTTGGGGGGATCACCCGAGCTACGATCCAGTGATGGTTCCTTCACTTTGGTTGTCCACCGCCCGCGCCTCAGGAACCGCGAGTGGCCTAGATTACTCTTTAGTATTCGATCTTTATTAGCTGCTAGATAGCTAGCTAGCTAGTGATGTATTCAATATATAATATTCAAGATGATTTATTTGAGATTATATATATTATTCGAGACGATGTATTCGAGATTATATCTATTATTCGAGACGATGTATTCGAGATTATATTCGATGGTGCTTATTATGTACTATGATTGATTCAGTTTTTCCTTATTAATTGATTGCTTCCATGCATTGTAATTTGAATACTAAATTGTTTTATATTTCTTTTGGATTAGTTAAATAAAAGCTATGGCGGACAATACCGGCAGAGAGGGAGAAGAGGCCCTGTTCGATATCATACGCCATCCTCGCGGGCCAGATGATGATCAGAATGAAGAAGATTATGACGGCTCCGAATTTCTAAACAACACCGGTGAGGGTGATATGATATTCGACCGCGACGACCGAATTGATGAAGTCATGAACTATGATTATGATGATGACGAAGAAAATGTTGATCTTGAAACAACAAAGACCAGCGAGGTATATATATTTATATAAGTAGGCATCTGGTGATCATCACATGTTTTAAATGACTTGAAGATATATAACGAATCGATCTTTCTTCTTTCAGCCATCCGGATCGAGCAAATCTTCAGGCAACAGGAAACGAGGCCCGAACAAAAAGTTGAAGGAGGGCGTAAAGTACAATATCGAGGCCATCAAACCTAATGGTGAACCATTAGCGCCTAAGAAGATTGCGGACAAGTTCATTCGTTAGTGCGGAGTTCTTGTGAAGGACCAACTCCCGATCTCCCTTCAAGAATGGAGAGAGCCAGCAAAGCCACGTCTAGATCTTACTTTTGTCGACGACAGACAAAAAGGTCTGCTTTGGGAAACTCTCATGGAACATTTCACCCTACCAGATCATTTCACAGATGCAGATGTGGA
This sequence comes from Aegilops longissima, assembly GCA_021605205.1. Lineage (NCBI taxonomy): Eukaryota > Viridiplantae > Streptophyta > Magnoliopsida > Poales > Poaceae > Aegilops > Aegilops longissima. The sequence goes on from CM038681.1 coordinate 579,255,246, forward strand.
GAAAGTCAAGGACGCTGCTCTTAGGAAGATGGCGGTTGCATTCAAGACCCACAAGAATCGTGTATGGGACAAGTACGTCAAGGGAGGAAGGAAGACTCCAGTATTCGAGGGAACACTAGAGAAGCAAAGTGCTCATTGGGACGATTTCGTGAAATTCAAGGATTCAGAATTAGCTAAGGAACGGCCGAGAATAAACAAGAAGAATTCCAAAAAAAGGATAAGTTCCATAAGCTGGGGCCTGGTGGCTACGCGATGGCAATGCCTAACTGGGATAAGTCTGAGAAAGAGATGTTGGATGCAGGTGTCACTCCAGTTACTAGGAGCTGGCCCCCCAGGTGCAGGACTTGGTTCTATGGGCATGGGGGGGAGTTGGACCCAAAGACAGGCAAAGTTTCGACGAAGGCATGTCTGAACAGAGCCGACGATAAGCTACTTGTTGCAATAGAAGAGGCTCGATCGGGGGTGTTCCAGCCCAACAGAGAGAACGACGAGCTTACACGTGCCCTGGGAAATCCTGAACACCCGGGTAGAACACGAGGCAAGGGCGCTATTCCGTGGTATGAGGGGTTTTAAGACTGGAACGCCGACTACAGAACCCGTGCGAGAAAGAATATTGCAAAGGAGAAGAAGAGGAAGATGGAGGAGGAGTAGAGGAAGCTGGACTATGAACGCCTTCAAGGCCTAGAATCAGCGCAAGCGGACTTGGCAGTCAAATTCCAGCGGCAGCAGGAGCAGATCGACTCACTTAGCCAGCAAAGGGGGTCTCAGCAGCTGCAGCAGCTAGCGGCTGATCCAGCATTGGATAGCACCGCCCCATCCATGCCAAGAAGCAGCGTGGGTTCCGCCCCGGGCGACGCAATGCTGGATAGATACCCCGTGGATGACATCATGGAGAACACTAACTGCGAGCTACACTCCAAAATGAAGAACATATCCATGAAGGTGGCGGATGTCGTTGCTTTTAAAAATCCCCCCGAGGAAACCTTCCATTACAACCCGATTCCAGCGGGCTATGCTCGTGTCTTGGTCGGCTGACGTGGTGGACCCATATTCGGGGCTACAGCTTGAGATTCCTGGAGGTGTCGACGAGCACACATTGGGAGAGGCCATACATCATATCATCCTATGGAGAAAGGATTGCATCGTCTTTCGAAGGCCACCGACACCGCGTCAGCCGACTCCTCGTCGAAGTCCGCCACCGAGTCAGCAGACTCCCGCTCCTCAAAGTCCGACACAGCAGCAGGCCACTCCTCCTGCTTCAAGTCCGCAAGCAGTGAGGCCACCTCCTGCTTCAAGTCCGACACCGCATGAGGCCACTCCTCCTACTTCAAGTCCAGCACAGTGTGAGGCCACTCCTCCTGCTTCAAGTCCGGCACAGCTTCAGGCCAATCCTCCTCCTCCAACTAAGCCACGTCAGCCGTCTTCGCCGCCTCAGCAATCATGGAAGGGAGCCGCCGCAGCTATTGTGCGTAGCGGTACAAGTCGAGGTAGTACGGGAGGTACAGGCGGAGGCAAGCGATTTCAATATGGTCCAAGCCTCGCGCCTCTTCCGCAGAGGCCTTACGATAGGTCCGAGGAGGAAACCGTAGCCATATCGAAGGCTGAGGTGGAAGCCCATTTTGCACCGAAACCGCCACCGCCCCCAAGGGAGAAAGTGCCTGAGGAAAAGATTGACCACTTCATTCATATGGCTAGAAACACCAACTCCCAAGCCTGTTGACACAGACTATGAGCGCCACCTCAGGAAGTTAAATCGAGCACGTCTACAGAAAGAGGCGAGCTCGAGCTCGAGCAAATCAGCTGGCAAAAAATGCGGTAAAACCGTTCCCCAGCTGGGAGAACAGGCGGCGCAATCAATCCCCCCGCTTGTTGTGCCAACAACACATGAGAGTAGGCGCGCCCAATATTATTGTGGGGAAACCGTTAACGTTCCCCAGCTGGGCGATGTGGTAATAACCGAGGAGCATATAAGGCAGGCTGAAATGCTCAAGATCACTGTTGGACAACTCCTCGAGATCGAGCCCATGCCTCCTCTTAGAGAGGAGGAAATAAAACGGAAATATGTCCAGGGCCAACCTTTGGTCAAGCCAGACGAGGTCAAGAAGCTCCCAACGAGAATGTATGAATTGCATCAACGGTACACGTACATTACCAAGATTTCCAATCGAGTGTCCCTCATGGTGAATGTCAAGAGGGATCATTACTACCATGAGAAAGCTGTGTCCGTTGAGTATTCATAACTATTTCAGTTATACAATCATGACGCACTCGACAAATCTATCGTCAGTTGCTATTGTCTGTAAGCGATTTCTTTCTGTAATTTAAGTCCCAAGCTAGCTGTAGTGATCCTTTTGATCAATCATTACCTGTAATTATCCTCACTATATTCTTTTATGTAGTATTATGCATGATGAAGATGTATGAAATGAAAAAAGGTGGACGCTATGGCATTGGGTTCATTGACCCAAATACCGTTAATGAATACACATGGAACTTAGATGCATATCATGAAAAAAGTGTAGAGGAAAGCATGCTAGAGTTCTTGAAGCGCCTCAATACCAATGAAGATATACTACTTCCTTACAACTTCCAGTGAGTCACACTGTCTTATACTACAAATTCTCTGTTTTTGCCTACTAGTTAGCTACATGTTTTTGCTTACATATTCCCGCTTAATTAAGACATGCAAACGTGTGTGCATGCAGATTTCACTAGATCTTGTTAATCATTAAAGTTGATGAAGGAACAGTTGAAGTACTAGACTCACTACTTAAGAAAGCAAGTGACTACACCATCATGAAGGGGATAGTCAACATGTAATTTCAATCATTATTAACTATATCTCGGCCTATTTAATAACCCATTTATTCATTTTCTTTGTCGGCGGGCAGGGCTTGGGCAAAGTTCATCAGCGTACCTGTGCCAATGGAAACAAAATCTGAAATGGTATCGACCCAAGGTAAGTAATTAATTAGTACTAGCTAGCTGCCATCTCTTTAATTATCATGCTTGATTAATTATTATCTGATCAAATTCCATTCTCGTAAAGGCCCTGAAGCAGGCGTCAGGGAATTATCTATGTGCATACTACGTTTGCGAGAACATTCGCATGATGACGTCCGAAAGGAGCAGATCTCAAAGACAGGACTGGGTACGTTTGTCAGAACACTATTCACAATTTTTACACCATTATCGATGTATCTAGTCACACAACTAATACACATGCATATTGATCTCCTTCTTAACAGTTCAGAGAGGTGCGGGAGAAGCTCCTAGAAGAGGAGCGCATAGAAGTAATTCAAGAGGAAATAGCGGGATTTTTGCTCGACCAGGTCATAGATCCCAAAGGAGAATACTATTACCCGCTACCGCCCCCATGAACCACTTCCAATTGTCATCGTGCTCCGAAGGCACCAATTAGGCTAATGCCACTGGCTCCAAAGGCACGACATTGTATATATGATCGGTTCTACTAGAAATTCTATTTATATATATGCATAACGTGCACGATATGTAGCATCGTAAAATACCAGCAAACGAAAAAGAATTAAATGGAAAACACAAAATTAAATGAAAAAGAAATCATAAACTCAAAACCTCCCCAACCTTTTAATACCGGTTGGTTTCACCAACCGGTACTAAAGGACTCCCTGCCCCCGGAGCTGGCTCGTGCCACATGGTTGCCCTTTAGCACCGGTTCGTGCTGAACCGGTACTAAAGGGGGGGGGGGCTTTAGTGCCCACACTTTAGTGCCGGTTACCGAACCGACACTAAAGGGCCTTACGAACCGGTGCTATTGCCCGGTTCTGCACTAGTGATGGGCCAGAAGTGAAAATGGGCTGGAATCATATTGGGTGGCCCAGATGACGCTACTGGGCCTAATTCAGATAGGGCGTAACGGGCCTTAGGTTAGCGGGATGTAAATGGGATATATGCGAACATGCCATTAACAGGCTTTCCATGGGCCGGCCTGCCACCTTTTGACCAAGTCAAACGGGCCGGCCTTTTCATAGGAATGGGCCTCTGTTGGGCCGTGCCACGTGTCGACGTATCATAGGCGCCTTACGTCCAATGAGTGGATGACATCTGTCTCAACGATGAGCAGACACGTGTTTCCTCCAGCCAATGATGATTTTACACGGAAAATCCCTATTGGTCGTGGCTGTTAATGGGTTATCGGATCCAAAACCCGACCGATAGCTTAACGGCGTTCGCGTTACGGTGGATGCCACGTGTTGGTCACCCTTGACGAAAGCACTTACGGACGCGGGATTTATCGTCATGGAAGTGGACACTCCGTGATGATAATTTTGGTAATGTCATAGAACACTTCACGACAAAGACTGGTATGACTATCTTGATTCTGTCATAAAATCGTCATGGATGTACATGCATGACAAAAAACGCGACCTACTGTGACAAACACGTATCATCACGGAAGTGTATTTTTTGAAGTGCATTGATGAGAAGAACAAACTATAGGATGCAAACATCAAGCAAGCCGAAGAAGTGAAGGATGTAAGAGCCCAACAATTGGATGCCTTGAAGGAGAACAGAAAGCTGAAAGGCGGCATGTTCAGTATGCTCTTTAACCTTACTTTCATACGGTCCCCTGATGGAAAGTTTTACGAGTTTGTATCTGTAGGTGTGCTGACTGGGCGGCCCGAGGGAGAATTATCTGTGTTTCAAGGCGACCTGCTACAAGAGCTGTCCAAAGTGCACGAGCGAGCTCTGAAAGCAATGAGGAACATGGCTAAGGTTTTATGGCCATCCGATTCTCCTCCAGGAAGTATTGAGGAGCTCGTGAATCTATTCAAGGGAGCTCGGCGCTGTTTTGGACTATGGAAGGTATCCGCATGCCAAGAAGGTACACGAGAGGCCTGGGCCATGGTGAAAACGCGGTATACCAGACTTGATCCGAATCATATGGCCCGGGTTTGACCTCGGGGACCAGACGGACAACAAATTTTGGTTAACTTGGTATACGACCAAGTACAGATAGCCGCCGAATTTTCACAACATGATTGTAAACTAGACAGCCTGTTAGATGGTTTATAGGAAGAAGAAGTTTTCGACCATGCAACAATGTACTTGTATCGCCAAACTTGTCTCCACCCGAATTGTAAAACGATTGTCATGGCAGACTTTCCGCTTCAACCTCCGAAACCCAAGGGTTGGAGTGTTTTCCGAATACTATGCCGACGGTAAACACCAGAGTATGTTCGGAAACCAGGCAGTCCGGTCATAGTTGCTTCAACGGACAAGTTCCAATCGGGGAGTTATGTTATATTACATTTGAACGTAAGAAACATCTTCCAGAGAGAATAGTTCTGCTAAGGGTTCCTCTCCCTGGGTCGGCATGCTAATTTGTGCACGCCTAAGCTTTGAAAAAGCGCAGGAAACTTTGTCCTCTGGGGGTTTATATTGGCATAAAGGCAATTCATCGTCTGTCTGTCAACTACTTATTTTCTTAAGAACGCTAGCTTTCGGCTTCATCCGTCTGAGGTACATGCCCGGATAACCCGGTTGTAGCAATCGCAGAGGTGCTCCCTTTATGCCCTAGCCGAACAATCGGGAACGTAGGGCATAAGTACAGGAGCCAGACAACACAGCTTGGCAAAAATTTAAGTCATAGAGGTGAATATAATGGCGAAGAAAGACGTATACGAGAAAACGACACATATATGTGGTGAGCTCTATGCTCAGTAGAATAATAAGCTTCTATTTGGAGAAGCCCCCAGTCATAGTGGGGTGTATACATTTAAAGATGTGTACCCTTCAAGTGTGCGGCTTATCCGAACACTCGCTAGAAGTCGTGAAAGAAATAAAAAATGGAAAATTTTGAAAAAACAAGGCAAGAGAGATAACAAACAATGTGTCCGGACTTAGGCGTAGAATCTTTAGAGTCTGGCAGTGTTTAATGTGCTCCAGTGAGAACTTCATCTATAATGAAGGGACCCTCCCATTTGGGATTGAGCTTGTCCTTTTTATTCTCTGGTAGGCGTAGAGCAAGTTCACCGACATTGTAAGTCTTTGCCCGTACTTCTCTGCTTTGGTATCTTCAAGCTTGTTGTTGGTAGAATGCGGAACGGGCTTTTGCGACATCACGCTCCTCCTCCAGGCTATCTAAGTCATCTTGTCAATCGAGCTTGGCCTCTCTCTCTCCTCATACATGCGCACTCGAGGTGAGTCATGAATAATGTCGCAAGGCAAGACCGCCTCTGCATCGTACACCATGAAAAAAGGTGTGTATCCGGTCGTGCAATTGGGCGTGGTCTGCAGCCCCCAGAATATGGAGTCGTGTTCCTCGACCCAGTGTTTATCTGACTCCTTTAAGGATCGCACTAGTCTGGGTTTGATGCTGCTCATTATCAGGCCATTGGCCCGTTCGACTTAACCGTTTGTTTGAGGGTGGTATACAGAGGCGTAATTGAGTTTGATACCTAGATTAGCACACCAGTTCTTCACCTCATCGGCTGTGAAGTTAGAGCCATTTTCAGTAATGATGCTATGCGGGACACCATAATGGTGTACGACACCGGATATAAAGTCTATCACCGGTCTGTCTTTAGCCGTTTTGACTGGTTTGGCCTCTATCCACTTAGTGAACTTGTCGACTATAACCAGCAGATATTTCTTCTTATGGCTTCCACCTTTAAGGGGTCTGACCATGTCTAGCCCCCAGACCGCAGAAGGCCAAGTAATGGGGTTTGTCCGTAGGGCAGTGGGCGGCATATGTCTTTGATTGGCAAAAAGCTGGCATCCAACGCAGCGTTGTACGAGGTGTTGTGCATCTGCTCGGGCCGTAGGCCAAAAGAAACCTGTGCGGAAGGCCTTACTTACAAGGGCCCGAGCTGCGGCATGATGGCTGCCCAGGCCAGCTTGTATTTCAGCGAAGAGTTGCCGTCCCTCCTCTTCGGAGATACATCTTTGAAGGACTCCGGTAGTACTTTTCTTGTAAAGTTCCCCTTCATGAACTTTGTAGGCTTTTGAGCGTCGAACAATACGCGGGCCTCGTTCTGTTCATCAGGGAGCTCCTGCCTATTAAGGTAGGCTAAGAAGGGTTCGGTCCATGGAGCGATTACCGCCATGATAGCATGGGCGGAAGGCGTTGGCTCGGTGCCCGAGCCCCCGATGATATCCGAATCAAGTTTGGCATCCGGGTGTGTGGTCGGCGCCGGACTGGTATTTTTGCTCTCGTCCTGCCATACTACAGATGGCTTGAAGAGCCTTTCCACAAATGTGTTAGGCAGGACAGGGTCGCGTTTAGCGCCCATTCGAGCAAGGTTGTCCGCTGCTTGATTACTGTCTCGGGCCACATGATGGAACTCGAGCCCCTCGAACCGAGCTGATATTTTGAGTACGATGTTGCGGTAAGCCACCATTTTTGGATCTTTTGCGTCGAATTCTCCATTTATTTGGGATATTGCAAGGTTTGAATCCCCGTGCACCTCGAGGCATTGTATGCCCATAGAGACGGTCATCCGGAGACCGTGCAGTAGAGCCTCGTATTCGACTGCATTGTTAAAGTCAGTGTACAATATTTGTAACACATAACAGACTGTGTCTCCGGTGGGGGATGTCAGAACCACACCAGCCCCCAGTCCAGCTAACATTTTAGAGCTGTCAAAGTGCATCACCCAGTTGTAATATGTGCTGTACTCTTTAGGGAGTTTGGCTTCTATCCACTCGGCGACGAAGTCAACCAACACCTGAGATTTAATGGCTCGGTGTGGCTTGTATGTTATTTCAAATGGTAAGAGCTCAACGGCTTATTTGGCAATCCGGCCGGTGGTGTCCCGGTTGTTTATAATGTTGTTGAGTGGTACTTCGGAAGCCACCGTGATTGAACATTCTTGAAAGTAGTGCCGCAGCTTCCGGGATGCCATGAACACCGCGTACACTATCTTCTGATAGTGCGGGTATCGTGTTTTGCATGGTTTAAGGACCGTCGGTACCTAATATACTGGTTTCTGGAGTGGGAGTTTATGTCCCTCTTCTGCTCGTTCGATGACGAGCACTGTGCGGTTGCGGATATGTAGAGCAACATAGGCTCGGCGATGTTTGGTGCAGCCAGGATTGGGTTGCTTGCTAGAAAGGTTTTTATTTCTTCTAGTCTGGCTATTGCTGCATCCGTCCACTCGAAGTGGTCGGTTCGTCGGAGTAGGCGATAAAGTGGTAACGCCTTTTCTACCAGTCCGGAGATAAAGCGGCTCAAGGCTGCCATGCACCCCGCTAGTTTTTGGACCTGCTTTAGGTCAGTCGGAATTGCCAGCTGTGACAGGGCTCGAATTTTGGCTGGGTTGGCTTCCATTCCTCGATTGGAGACGATGAATCCGAGTAGTTTGCCGGCTGGAACGCCGAAGACACATTTTTCCGGATTGAGCCGGATATCATATGATCGGAGGTTGTCGAATGTGAGGCGTAGATCGTCCGCCAATGATTCAATATGTTTAGTCTTGATGACTACATCATTTACCTATGCCTCCACCGTCTTGCCAATTTGCTTTTCCAGGCATGTTTGAATCATGCGCTGGTAAGTGGCGTCGGCGTTTTTAAGTCCGAAAGGCATAGTGTTGAAGCAGAAAGGCCCATATTGGGTGATAAATGCCGTTGCGGCTTGATCGGATTCCTTCATCTTGATTTGATGGTATCCAGAGTATGCGTTGAGGAAAAACAGTGAATCGTGTCCTGCCGTCGCATCAATAATCTGGTCAATGCGGGGTAGTGGGAAGGGGTCCTTAGGGCAAGCCTTGTTGAGGTCTTCGAAATCAACACAGAGGCGCCAGGATTTGTCCTTTTTTGGGACCATGACCAGGTTTGCTAGCCAGTCTGGGTGTTTGATCTCTCTGATGAATCCTGCTTCTCCTCCCCCATAGCTTGTCGCTTGGGTTCGAAAAATCGCTGCAGCGCTTGCTTGCCTGGCTTGAAACCCTTTATTATGTTGAGGCTGTGTTCGGCCAGTCTGCGTGGGATTCCTGGCATATCCGAAGGGTGCCAGGCGAAGATGTCCCAATTTTCACGCAAGAATGCTCTCAGAGTAGCGTCGACCGTCGGATCCAGTTGTGCTCCAATGGCTGCTGTTTTATTAGGATCCGTCGGGTGAACTTGAAATTTGACGATTTCGTCTGCGGGCTTGAAAGAAGTAGACTTAGGCCTCTTATTGAGGATTACACCGTCTGTGTCGACTGTAGAACGCAGAGCAGTGAGCTCCTCGGCCGCTAGGGCCTCGGATAATGCCTCGAGGGCGAGGGATGCGGTTTTGTTTTCGGCGCGTTGCGCTATGTCCGAATCACTTGTGATAGGATGACTCCGTTGGGCCCGGGAATTTTGAGCTTCATATATTCGTAATGGGGTATGGCTTGAAAGCGCGTGAATGCATCTCGCCCCAACAGGGTGTGATAACCGCTGTTGAAAGGTGCCACGTGGAAGATTAACTCTTCAGACCTATAGTTTTCAGGCGTGCTGAATACCACATCAAGTGTGATTTTCCCCAAGCACCATGCTTCTCGGCTGGGGATAATGCCTCAAAAGGTTGTACTGCTCTGCTTGATGCGGCTCCTGTCCATTTGAATGTTATTGAGCGTATCCTCGTAGTTGAGGTTCAATCCGCTGCCGCCATCCATGAGCACTTTGGAGAGCCGAAAGCCGTCCACGATCGGGTTTAGGACCAAAGCGGCTGGTGCTCGGACTGATCGAGCTCTTGGTTCGTCATTGGCGTTGAAAGTTATCACCGTATCTTTCCAAGATTTATTGTGGTTACTTGGTTGACTTCGGCGAGGTCGCGGAGCGCCCTTTTGCGTCGATTATTTGAAGAAAAGGTCTCAAAGACCGTAAATACATTGGGATCATCATCCTTCAAAGAGTACTTCTCCAGGGTAGTGTTGGTGAGGATGGCCTCGCCGCTTTTAGCCACCTGCCGGAGTACCCAACATGCCTGAAGGCTGTGTGTTGGTTTGGTATTCGGCGTCGTGTGTATCTGACAGGGCTTGTCGACTAGCTCATCGAGGACAGCTCTATGTCCCTTGACAGATTTGATTTTCTTGTCAATGAAGTGGTGATCAGGTGCCCGTAAGGGTGCATCCTTTTTTCCCGTTCGGTGGGCTGCGTAAAGGCAGGAGGTTCCCACCGGGCTGTTTCGGCTTTCCAGGCGTTTTCCATTGCGCAGTATTTCTGTACTACATGTGCCTAATCTGCAAAGTGCAGTATGCGGCGACGGTTGAGGGCATTGAGGATTCCCTCGTCCGTACAGTTGTGGAAAAAAACTGAAACCGCGTCCTCGTTGCAGCAATCTTTAATCTTGTTTTTAATAAGGAGGAATCTGGCCCAGAAGTGATGGACCATTTCCTGAGGTTGTTTTCCTATGTACATTAGGTCACATACGTTTGGAGGACCTGAGTTGCTTGGGGAATATTGTGTGTGGTGGGTGGGTGGATTAAAATCCGAACCCCGATCCGCTATTGGATCCGGAGTTTGAAGAATCTCCGAGGTCACTAGGCTAGGACCAGGAGTGTCCTGATGGCTTACAACGCCTGATTCAGTGTTCGGAGGACGTGCGGTCTCATCCCGGAGATGGGTATCTGGCTCGCAGGGCTCGGAAATCCGAACGTATCTTGTTACCAGCTTAGGAGAAGAATTATTGTCAGCTTGTTCCTCCACAACCGCTACCAGATGGGTGATCGGTGGAGATTTGATTCCCCTCTGATCGGGTTTAAGCCCAATCCGATTATAGTCGGTTGCTTCCCCAGGGCGGCGATGCGATCTAGCAGCTCATTCAAAGATGATATATCTGCCGGATCCATATTGTCGGAGTATTCGGGGCTGATACGGGGATGGTTCTTAGTGACTTGGGGGGCCGTCGTTGGCTTAACGGCCGAACGGGCGCCCATGGTGAAGCTGCCAAGTCGGAGGGTCTGCCCTAAAACTAGGGATCCTCCAGAAGTGATGTTGTCATCGATGTCATGGAGGGCCATCAATCCTTCTATCGATGACACAGAGGAACTCCCAATGAAAGCACCAATGTCGGTGTCAAAACCGGCAGATCTCGGGTAGGGGGTCCTGAACTGTGCATCTAAGGATCAAAGGTAATAGGAGGCGGGGGGCACGATGTTTACCCAGGTTTGGGCCCTCTTAATGGAGGTAATACCCTACTTCCTGCTTGATTGACTTTGATGAGTACAAGGGTTTCAAGAGTTGATCTACCTCGCGATCTTAATGGCTAAACCCTAGATGTCTAGCCTGTATGATTCGTGGTAGCCTCTATGGACTAAACCCTCTAGTTTATATAGGCACTGGAGGGGACTAGGGTTGTAAAAGTCGGTTTACAGAGGAAGGAAACTACACATCCGGACGCCAAGCTTGCCATCCACGCAAAGGAGAGTCCCATCCGGACACGGGAGAAGGCCTTCTATCTTGTATCTTCACGGCCCGTCAGCCCGGCCCATGTCACATAGGCCGGCTCCCCGAGGACCCCATAATCCAGGACTCCCTCAAGGGGCAAAGAAGAGATTTAGAGGAGGAGCCAAAACATTTTGGTAGCACGGTGTTTGATGTGAATTGTGAAAGCTAGAACAGTGAAATGACTCTGAGCTTTGGCCTAGCTTGATCACAAGCTAAGGTAACTATGGTGGCCAAATATCAGACGAAATGGAGCTCCCTAGAGTGCGCTTGCTGTAGAGAGGGCCCTACTGGTCAGATTCGGGAATTATGAAGGAGCACTCACCTAAATGTATGAAATGGGATGAAAATGGTCATGGCCCAATGATTTGAAGATATGAAGATGACCAAAAAGTTTCATGACATCTGGATGAACCAAACTAGCACTTGCTTCACAATGCTTTATTCTGACCAGAAACTTGGAAAAATTGCACAGGGCAAATGGTTTGATGAATTGAGCCAAAACATGGTGGAGGGAGTTGATATGGATATGAGAATGCCCTGGTAAATTATCAGCTTAAATGAAGCAATATAAAATATGGTTGCTTTACAAACTGAAAATCTGACCACAAACCAAGATTAGGAGCTGGGGTCACATAGATGAGTTACATGAGCTCAAATTTGGTGGAGAGTGATGATTTGATCGTATGAAGGACCTTGCAAAATTTCAGCTCATTTGGATATGCCTAGCTAGTACTTCTTTCACAATGACTTCCCTCAGACAGGAACTTTGAAAATTTACTCAGGATTATTTACTAGGCAAATTGAGTTGAATTTTGGTATGGGGCAATGATATGGACAGTAAAAGATGTCCAAAAAGTTTTGGAGCAATCGAGCAAAGATAAATAGTACTTCCTTCACAAAGTGCCATTTAGGGCAGAATAGAAAAAGAATTATTGGAGGATGATTTATGAACATGGCAATGAAACATTTTTTCATATGAGCAAGATATGACCCAAACAGTTTATGAGAATTATTTGGGGATTTATGGAGTGACAGAAAGATGGGTTGCTTCACAACCTAGGGTTTAAAGGGTTATTCCTTTAACAGAAAAGGAATATTCCCTAGAAAAAGAATATTGGATTTGGTCAAGGATGAAAATGACATGATCTTGGGATGATGATGAGGATAGCAAGCCACTATAAAACATAGGAAGACATGTTCTTCCCAAGTTTCAGAACCACATAACCACAGAAAAGCAAATCAAATCAAGAAATCCAATGAAATCATCAGAAAAAGAGAAGGGCAAAATCCAGGGTCTTACAGAAAACATGTATGATGTTTCCTTCACGTTGTCTGAAAACAACATGTAATAGAAGTCAGAAGAGTCTGGATGTACATGGCAGAAGGGACGGAGTGCAAGAACAAGGGTGGAAGTGAGGAGAGAAGTGCCGAAGAAGTTCATACCTCTGGAAAGTAAACTTACTTGAGACAATGGATAAAATGGCTCGTAAGCTGAAGAAACGATGTGTGTGGCACCCGGAGAAAAAGAAGTAAATGTTTTTATAAGGTAGGAGACAAAAAATTGGTGAAGAAATTGCTCGCGGTAAGTTTAGAAAAATTATACTTGGCAGGTTTGTTTCCATGGAGGTAGTTGTGGAGGACAAACTAAAATTTAAATCGGAAGAAGACATGAAAATAATAGAAGGAAAATTACTATATAAGTTTGGTTTAAACTAACTTGAGGAAATAGTTGGTTGTAGGTTACGACTAAGAACAAATGAAAATATAAGAATTATCCATAACAGAAGTCTATTTGCACACCAGTAGAGATATGGAGTAAAGAGTCAATGAAATTGCAATGCAAGGAACCATCGTATGAAGTTGCAATCTACCAGAACAGAAAGATGATGTGAGTGTAGTAATTTGGCTTGGGTGTTACTACTTAAAAATTTTATTTCCTTTGTTTCTGCCCGGATTATTGAGGCATGTCCACTTGGTACAGAGAGACTAATAATCATAGACTCATGCGTTGTGGACAAGCACGTCCTTATGATCATAAGGAAGAAAAACTATACCAAAGGAACATAAATTTGCACATGAGATGATATTCTTAATACAATATGGTTGTCCGGGCATATACAGTTATGACAGCCAATACCTCACCGTGTTCTATGGATTTCATGGGATACAATATTCTTAACTATGGTTCCGTACTCCAATGCAAAAGTGTCCTTCTGCTCCCGAGCTTAAATGAGCTCGGCTAACAATAAAATTGAAAAGAATCAAACAAATCTGAATTTTTTTTGTGACAAACATTGACAAAAGTTTCAAGTGCTTGCAAAAATTCATCATGGAATCACATTTTTGTAAGGCGTGGCAAAAAGCCAAAATTAGTGCTCCAAAATGCTTTTGAAAGTAGCATTTTCAGAGTATCGATTTTGTTTTTTGCCACACCTTCTAGGAATGTGATTCCATGATTAATTTTTGCAAGCACTTGAAACTATTATTAATGTTAATCACAACAAAAATTCGGAATTTTTTATTTTTATAATTTACTATTCAACCGAGCTCATTTGAGTTCGGGCAGAGAAACCGTGGGTCCACTCCACTGTCCTTATGACAGCTTATACCCTTCTTGTACAACAAGTTTCGGAGATAGAAACTTTGGTTGTTTATTTCTATCTGGCAAGTTTCGGAGCCATAAACTTCAAAGTTAGAGGAAAATATGATAGAAAATGAATGAAAGGCAAGTCTAATAGAACCTATCATAATAAAACGAGATCTAATAGGTTACCACTAAGAAAAGATCAAATGGTAAAAGAATAAGTGAGTGTGTAACAATGTAATTGTAGCAATATGTATAACTAATGAGCTCAATGAGCTCAGAAAAGAACGAACATTATGTGCATGATGGAATACTCTGTCATACCGCAGTAAAGACAAGGAATGAAGAGTCGATGAATTTGTAGTCGAGAAAAGCATGTCGATTAGATGGAAAAGGAAGAAAGTAACGTAAAACGAGTTGAGAGCAAAGGACAGAGAGAATGTCGAAGAGTATTGCATCATGATAGTACACCAGATGGAAAGATGAAGAAGAAGATGAAGGGTAAAAAATGGATAAAAAACCAATCAGGAAATGGGAAGGACACATAAAACAAGAAACAGACTTGAGACAGAAGACGATGAAACGGGTGGAATAAATGAACCATGTGACAGGAAAGACATGATTGTATCGAGACAACCCATCACTCCATCGCACTGAGCAATGAAGAAAAAAGATGAACAGTAACAATTCATAATAGCCCAAAAGATCAAGAGGACTCACTGAGAGCACAACAGAAGACGGAAAGAACGTATAGAAAAGCGACGTAAAATAATGGATGCACAAAGTATTTGTACGAGTATATTGCCTCGTATTCTCGGCATAATGATACGTACCCAACGTATCTATAATTTATGAAGTATTCATGCCATGTTTACAACAATTTTATATGGTTTTGGTATGATTTCCATGGAACTAACTCGAAGTGACACTATTTTCAGCAGAACTACCGTGGTGTTGTTTTTTCTGCAGAAATGAAAGTTCTCCAAATGAGCTGAAACTTTTTAATGATTTTTTTGGAACAAAAGAGACACGTAAGCTTCATGGGAGGGCCAGAAGAGCCACGAGGATGGCACATCCCACCACGGCGCGCCAAAGGGGCCTGTCTTGCCCGGGTGGGTTGTGCTCACCTCGAGGCCCATCTTAGCGTGAAACCAACACCAGAAAATCCTATAAAAAGATAAACCATCAGAAGTAACCCTAGATCAGAAGTTCCACCATCGCAAGCCTCTGTAGCCAAGAAAAACCAATCTAGACCCTGTTTCGGCACCCTGCTGGAGGGGGAAATCATCACTAGTGGCCATCTTCATCATCCCGACGGCCACCATGGTGAGGAGGGAGTAGTCCACCCTCGGGGCTGAGGGTTTGTACCATTACTATGTGTTTAATATCTCTCTTTCTCTCTCTCTCTCGTGTTCTTGAGATGGCACGAATTTGATGCATCGCGGGCTTTTTTAATATAGTTGGATCATATGGTGTTTCTCCCTCTCTATCTTATTGTGATGAATTGAGTTTTCCCTTTGAGATTTCGTTTTTATCGGATTGAATACTTTTATGGATTTCAGAGCACTTGATGTATGTCTTGCTATGAATACCCGCGGTGACAATGGGGTATAATATTGATTCACTTGATATATGTTTTGGCACTCAACTCGCAGATTCCCGAGGTCACATTGTGGTAATCTATGCATAGGGGTTGATGCATGTTTTGGTCCTACTTTCTTTGGTAGAAATCTTGGGGCACACTTTGAGGTTCTTTGTGTTGGGTTGAGTATTATGAATCTAATTTTTTTTGATGTGTATTGTATAATTAACTCATGGATATTTGTGGTGACATTGGAGTATCTAGCTGACTTTAGAGTTGGTTGATGCGTATTATATGGTGTTATTCTAGTACGAACTCTTGGCTAGATCAAACGGAAAGAATAACTTTGTGTTATTTTAGTACGAACTCTTAAATAGATCAAATGGAAAGAATAACTTTAAGGTGGTTTCGTACCCTACAAACAATTTCTTCTTATGTTCTCTGCTAGATAAGAACTTTGGAGTGATTCTTCATCGCACGTTGAGGGATGGTTATACGATCCAATTAGATTAGCATTGTTGAGAGATTGCACTAGCGAAAGTACGGACCCTAGGCCTCATTTTAAGCATTGGAATACCATTTGTGCTCACTTTTGTTAATTTCTACCTTGCTAATTTTTGTTGTTACTATTACACAAATCAATATCTACTATCCATAATACACTTGAATCACCATCTCTTCGCTGAACTAGTGCACTTATACAATTTACCATTGTATTTGGTGTGTTGGGGACACAAGAGACTTTTTATTATTTACTTGCAGGGTTGTTTGAGAGAGACCATCTTCAACCTACACCTCCCGTGGATTGATAAACCTTATGTCATCCACTTGAGGGAAAATTGCTACTGTCCTACAAAACTCTGCACTTGGAGGCCCAACACGAGTCTACAAGAATAAAGTTGCATAGTAGACATCAAGCTCTTTTCTGGCGCCGTTGCCGGGGAGGTGATTGCTTGAAGGTATATCTTTAGATCTTGTAATTGATCTTTTAGCTTCTTGTTTTATCACTAGTTTGGTTTTTAAAACAAAACTACAAAAAATTGAATTGAGGTGGCCTCATATTATTCGTCTTTACAATGTCTTTCGTGAAAATGATGGAAAGGAAAATTGTGCTCAATTGATAGAGGAAGAATTCTATAAAATGTTTGACAAAAAAATCTTTGAATGATGAGCATGATTGCAATGTTGTTGGTATGAACTCTTTGAATATCCATGATGCTAATGATATGCAAAGCCATAAGCTTGGGGATGCTATGTTTGATGAAGATGCTATTTTGAGTCCCCCAAATTTTGATGAGAAAAATTATTATGATGATAGCATGCCTCCTATTTATGATTATTATATTGATGAAAGTGGATTTGTAGAGGTCATGACTTTATTTAATGTTGAATCCATTATTTTGGAAGAGGTTCCAATTGATTATGACAACAAAGTTGCTATCTATGATGATTATGGTGGTGACATGTATGCTATATTGAATAATGATAACCATGAAACTTGTCATCATGATTTTAATTTTCAAACACATGATAGTTATTTTGTTGAGTTTACTCCCACTATAATGAATGAGAATAAATTTGCTTATGTGGAGAGTAATAAAAATTCTATGCTTGTGGATCATGAAAAGAATGCTTTATGTGATAGTTATATTGTTGAATCCATTCAGGATGCCACTGAACATTATTATGAGAGAGGAACATATGCTTTTACATATCTCAATAATATCAAGTTTTCTCTCTATGTGTTGAAAATCTTGAAATATTGCTTGTTTTACCTTCCTATGCTAGTTGATTATTGTTCCCATAAGTTGTTTGCTCACAAAATCCCTATGCATAGGAAGTGGGTTAGACTTAAATGTGCTTGCCATGTGTTTCATGATGCTCTCTTTATGTTTCAATTGTTATCTTTTATGCGAGCATCATTGAAATAATCATGCCTAGCTTAAAAGGCTCAAAGAAAAGCGCTTGTTGGGAGACAACCCAACATCTCTACCTACCATTTTTGTGTGTTCACATGATTAAGATACTGTAGTAATCATGTTTTATAGCTTTCGTTTCAATAAAGTGCCAAGTAAAGCCTTTGGGATAGTATGGATGATAGTTGACTTGATTCTGTGCAAAAACGTAAACTTTTGCACTCAGTCCAGGAATTTTAGAAATTCACTAGAACGTGATTTTGATATGAATTTGTTTACAGATGATTTATATATAAATTCCCTAAGTTTTTCTAATTTTTCAAATTTTTTGGAGTAGCGGATGTATGGTTAGAGTATAGATTACTACAGACTGCTCTGTTTTCTACAGATTCTGTTTTCAATGCATAGTTTGCTTGTTTCCTAGTTTCTATGGCTAATATTGCTCAATATAAATTGTGGAAATGATAAGGTACAGTAGGCATTGTGTGAGAACAATTATGAATCTTTTTTTGACAGTACCAAAGTGAATGATTTGTCTTTATCATATAACCTATCTCACGAAGTTCCATTAAGTTTTGTGTGATTGAAGTTTTCATGTGTTGGGTGAGATATCGATATGAGGAGAATAAGGCGTGACAAGACCCTAATCTTGGGGATTCACAAGGCACCCCAAGGTAATATTCAAGGAAGATCCAAGCAACTAATCTTGGGGATGCCCGAGAAGGCATCCCCTCTTTCATCTCCAATAATATCGGTAACCTTACTTTAGGCTATATTTTCATTCGTCACATGATATGAGTTTTGCTTGGAGCATCATTTTATTTTGTTTTGATTTTCTTGATGTTTTTTAGAATAATGTTTTATATCTTTTATTTCAATAAAAATGTCAAGTATAGCCTTTGCCATGCTTATTTTGCAAGTATATGAGTTGCTGTTTCAAAACAGAAAGTTTATCTCTGTTGCAAAAATTCTCTAGAAAATTCAGAATGTGATAAAAGGTTGAATTTTTTGCACAATAATATATGTTAAATTTCTACAGTGTGGTTAATTTTCAGAATTTTAGGAGTTAAATAAGTATTGATATTCTTGCTTCCTTTACACACTATCCTGTTTTGGCAGATTGCTGTTATGTTTGCATTGTTTGCATATGTTTGCTTGTTTAATGATTCTATTTGAGGATAGGAGTATTAAATATGCAGGGGCATTTATTATGCAATGTTGAAGAATAATTTTAGTGATTTTCGACAGTAGAGAATGATAAGGTTTTGCATTGATTTATACTAACTTATCTCATGAGTTCTTGTTGAGTTTTGTGTGGATGAAGTTTTTAAGATTTAGGGAAACAGTGATATAAAAGGAATTAAGGAGACACAAAATCTCAAGCTTGGGGATGCCCAAGGCATCCCAAGATAATATTCCAAGAATTCTCAAGCATCTAAGCTTGGGGATGCCCCGGTAGGCATCCCACCTTTCTTCGTCAACAATTATCGGTTAGCCCCGGTTGAGCATAAGTTTTTGTTTCTTCATATGATGTGTGCTATTTTTAGAATTTCATTTTTTTGCTTGCTATTTTAATAAAATATTTAGATATGAAAGTTTTTAAATAAGAGAGAGTCCTCAAATAGCTACCCACTTACTTAACTACTAACTTGATCTTCACTTATACTTTTTTGGAGTAGTTTGTCATTTACTCTTGTGCTTCACATATATCTTATGAGTAAATTGTTGAATGAATTGAATATAATGAAGTTGAAATTATATGTTCATATCATGCCTAGTGGTAGCTTCACATTGGGTTTAGAAAGTGAAATCTTTTGAAGCTTGACAATCACAATATTGGTCATACAAGCAATTCATGAATGATTAGTATAAGGAAGAGAACTTTCACATACAAATATATTATCTTGGAAATCTTCTATGATTATGAATACCCATTAATTATTTTCAAGCGAATTAGTTGAAGTTGGACAAGGAAGACAACGTAATGAGTTATGGTTGTGTATATTTGCATAGAAGTTATTTGTTATGGATCCGCCAACATGTGGTGTTTGCCTAGGATCTTTTGCTAGCCAAAAATTCGTACTAAGTAGAGATACTACTTGCGCATCCAAAAACCCTTACACCCAGTTTATTGCCATGAGTGTCCACCATACCTACCTATGGATTGAATAAGATCCTTCAAGTAAGTTGTCATCGGTGCATAAAGCAATAAAAATTGCTCCTAAGTATGTTTGATCTTTTATTGTAAGGGAAAATTGAGCGTTGTATGAACTTGTGATGGCAGAGTAATAAAAGCGATGGACTGCATAATAAAGGTTGCTATCATAAGGGGCAATATAATGTGACGTTCCTTTGCATTAAGAGTTTGGGCATCCAAAAATAATAAGCGCATGACAACCTCGGCTTCCCTCTGGGAAGGGCCTATCTTTTACTTCTCAGTATTTACTTTTATACAAGAGTCAATAGTATGCATTCTCATTTGAACCTCAATTACTCTCTACTTGGCAAGCATCATGTGGTGGGGAAAGATTTAGGCACATATGGCCAGTCAAATTTATTTTGTCATGATTTATTATTGTTGACAATTATCTCTATGATAAATGAGTTGGGAGACGAAATATTAAGCCCCTACCTTTCTCTGTGTTCGATGGATGCCATTTGTTCTTAAAATATACTTTGAGTACTAACAATCATAGAAGACTATATGATGATTGAGTATGTGGAGCTCTTACTTAGATTTTTTGAATAAGTTGAATTGCAATTGTTTGGTGACTAAGAATATAGGTGTCGGGGGTTGGGTGCGACATATGCCAAGGGATGGCTTATCATGGTGGGAGCGAGTAGAACGTCGCCGGTGCCCGGAAGCGGGATGAGGCGTAGACATGAACGCCGACGGACTTTACCCAGGTTCAGGGCTCTCCTAGGAGATAACACCCCTACTCCTACTCTGCGGGGTCTCCACATGATCACTAAGGATCAAGTGAATACACAAGTGCTCCTCGATATGTATGCTAGAGGTAGGAGAAGGCAAGGCTAGCTCTTCCCTTTCCTCTATGATCTGGTCTAACTATCTCAGGTCCGGAACCCTTTCCATGGGTGCCCTGGGGGGTTTATAAAGGCCTACCCCCCAGGGGTACATTGGTAATCCGGCCGGGTGTAGGGCTCGACCGTCAGTCTCTCTTGTGCCGGCTTCTCCCCGACTGCCGGGGCCCGCCGACTGGTGGGTCCCGCCGACCGATGAGGTACGGTCCGACAGGCGGTTCCCGCCGCTCCCGGGCTTGCCGGTGGCTGATCACTGTAGCCGCGTCTCTAATGACGCAGGCTTGGTCAGGAGGTCGTGGCTACAGCCCCGCCGCTGGCGGGTAATTACTGAAGCCACTCCCTATCTCGTCAGATTAATGGCACGTGGGTCCCGAGGAAGGGGCCGGCCGACTCCTAGGGGCCGACCTCCCTCGGGTCCGACTGGTAAGGCTCTTTGCCGTCTTCTGGACTCTCGCTGATTGGCGGGGCCCATCGTCCTTGGGCCGTACAGACAGGCCGTCGTGGGAATAGGACTCCGCCCATACGGGTGATGTCGGGAAGAAGGGCAATGCAGCTGCCACCGGCGGAGATCTCCGCCGGGATAGTGCACTGTGGCCATGCTTGCCTGATCTGGAGGAGGGGATGGGCTATACTGTAGCCACTCCCCGTGCCGTCCCCCTGACGAGGGCACAGGCTCTGCAGGTGTCGCGGGCCGACTCCCTGAGGCCGGCTTCTATGGAAGCCGCCCGGCTGGAGTCGAATTGACTCGGCCTTGTATCCAGGACTCGGCCGCCCATGGGAAGCCGGCTACTCCTTCAGTCGGCTTCCAAAAGGCGGTTCTTCGTCTCGTCGTCTTGAGGGGCGCAGTCAGCCCCGATGTCTTGAAAGGTTTTGGGCCTCGGGTTAGCCTACCCGTGGCCCATTACTCCGACAGTAGTCCCTGAAGCTAGTGAGGCATCGCGGGCGATCGGTCGAGGAGCCTCAGCAGTTTCCTTCTCTCAGTGCCCGAGGTAGTGCTTCGTCCGTCTTCTGCTAAGCTGACCGGTTGGAGTCGGCCTCGCCCCAACCCGTCTTGACCAAACTTTCGAACGCCTTGGCGGGAGCCATGTGGCGTGCTAGCTAAGCTTTCGTGCCACCGCCCGCTTCAGGCCTGTCACGTGGTGGCGTGTGGCCGGGTCAGTCTGCCCACTTACGCGCGCGATGAGACATGTCTTCGGACCGGGCCCGCCATTACCATCCTGGGCTCTCGAGCGGATCCGCTGCGGCCGAGGCGGGCAGTTGATATTCCCGCGGAGTTACTACACGCAGTAACTCGCGTGGTATGGATCGTGGGGGGCGTGGGGTAACGGCGCAGTTAATCCCACACTCGCCCCCTCAGCTTCGCAGCCTGTGGGCCTATAAGTAGGCGGGGAGGGGAGCGGCGGCACGCTGCGTATTCTCCTCATTGCCTCCTCTCTCTTGCCTCCACTTCCTTCTTCCTCTCGCCGCCGCCCCCAAGCTACGCGGCGTCGCGGCGACCCATTCGATGAGCTCCCTTCCACCGTCCACCCCAGCAGTGCGCGCCGGAAGTGGGACGGCTCGAGGTTCACGATGACCACATCGACTTCCTCTGTCTGGCGTCGGCTGCACAGCAAGGAGTTCGTGAAGGTCCGCCTCGCGCCGGAGAGAGAAATCTCGCCGGCGCCGGAGGAGGGCGAGCGGGTCGTCTTCCGCTCGCACTGCCTGTGCGGCCTCGGCCTGCCGGCGAGCGGCTTCTTCCGCTCCTTCCTCGAGTTCTACAGACTCCAGCCGCACCACCTCACCCCAAACACGGTGGTGCTATTGTCCGCCTTCGTCACTCTGTGCGAAGGCTTCCTAGGCGTCCTCCCCACCATCGAGCTACGGGGGAAGTTCTTCTACACCAAGCTTGGCACCCATGTCGCAGGCGTGCCGGCTCAGTGCAGCGCGTTCATCGCGGTGCGGAGGACGGGGGCCGACAACCCATTCCCCCCCATCACGCTGATAAAATCGGTGAAGATGTGGCAGCGATCATACTTCTACGTGAAGAGCGTCTTCGCTGAGGGCGACTGGGTCAACCTGCCGGCTTATGCAGCTGGCGCGCCGGCTGGGAGGCAGCCCACCTGGTCGTACCAGGCCAGGTCGGTGACGCCTGCTGGAGCTACCGCCGTCGCCCGGCTCCGAGTGATGACGCAGTCGGAGGGCCTGACCGGGCCTGATTTGCTGGCCGCCTTCGTGGCGCGCCGAGTGCTCCCGCTTCAAGGCCGTCCTCACATGATTTGCCAGATGAGCGGCCACCGGGATCCAAGCCAGATATGCACCAAGGAGATGCCTCACGAAGAGGTGGCCTACATGGTGAACTACCTTGCGAACTTCGAGCTCTCAGAAGAGTGGCAGTTCGGCAAGGAGACATATTCGCGCGCCAATCCTCCGCCCATGGTGAGTTGTTACTTTTTCCGGTTCCTCTGATTCCTTGTTGCCAAGTCCGTCTTGTCAGATCTGACCGACCAGTCCTCGGCCAGATCCCTTTCCTCCGGCCAACAGCCGACACCACGGGGCCGGCCCCCGAATTCCTCCCTGACAGGGCGGAAAGCGATGTCGACGACCCTGATTGGGGGCGGCGGCCTTGGAAGACGACATTGAGGGAGGAGGCGGCAGAGCAGGCGGCGCGAGGCTCGGGGCCAGCCTCGAGGACTGGCCTGACGATGATGCGGGGGAAGTCGGCCGGCACCACCAACCGAGGGCCGGCCAGCCAGGCGCAAGCTCCTCTGCCACGCCGGATGCCCAAGACGGCGCGAAGAAGCGTAGGGCTGCGCCGAGCTTGTTCGGCAGCCGGCCGAAGAAGCCCAAGGGCTCGGCTGCGGTGACCAAGCGAGAAGAGGCGGCCGTGAAGGTCAACTGCTTCCGCAGGGAGGTGAAGACGCTACAACTGGTCTCCGCGTAAGTGCTTTCCTCCCTTGCATCTTTGTCTTCTCTTCACTGATCTGTTCTGAGTTTTCTTCTTTGTTTTCCTTCGGTCCAGGGCTCCCCTCTCTCTTGAGAAGGTAGCCGCCGCCTCCATCATGGGGTTGGCGGAGACTTCCGCCACATCTCGGCAGATTGACCCGGCTGCCGACTTTCGGGAGGCGAGGGAGCGGAACGCGTGGGAGGCGCGCGAAGAGCAGGAGGCCGCCCGCCTGAAGAAGGCGGAGGCCGAGAAGTCAGAGGCCGTCGCCAAGGAGAAATTGGCGGAGGCCACAGCCGCCGACGCGGTGAAGAAACGGGCCGAAGAAGCCGCACATCACCACTCGGCGATCTTCGTCGTTCCTCTGAACTCTGCTCCGCCACCCACGGAGTTCTCGGCCCAGATCGGGGAGGCCAGCGGTGAGAACCCGATCAAGGAACGAGACGGCGGCGACACCTCCAAGCTGGACGTGCTCGTGCCACCACCGCCGCCGTCTGGGAGCGCTCCGGGCGGACCCGCCGGTGCCTCCGACTGGAGAAGTGGCGGCGGGCCTGGATCTTAGGGTCGGCGCACCAACGCGTCGCCGTCTTACGAAGGCGGCTTCTGCGCCATGCCCGCTGGAGACTGGCGCCCCGAGCTCCTCGATCCCGGACACCGAGGCGACGAGTGCCGCGCCCACTGGGTGGGTGCGAGGAAGCGGGACGGGCCCGCTGAATCGGGCGCTCTTGGACGTCCAAGCCAAGATCCGAGCCGAAAAGCGAGGCCCTGAAGAACTGCAACAAGGGGTACCTGGCAGCGCGAGAAGCCATTCGGGTACGTTCTCTTCTTCGTTTTTGTTTCTTGTGCTTTTCGGTGGGGGCACGCCAGCGCACCCAGTGGGTGTAGTCCCCAAGTTTCGGGCCGGCTGCTGAGCAGGCGGCTCGGAACTCTAACCGGCGAGTTCCAAGTACTAACACTCGTCTGAATTTTATGTCTCAGGATTACCACAATACCCGCGAGATCACCTTCAACTCCAAAGTCCAGGAGCTGGCTCAACGGACCGCCGACTTGTCCGACAGCCGGAGTATGTCTTCTTCTTTTTTCCGCGGGGGCGCGCTGGCGCAACCATGGGCTGTAGTCCCCGAGATTCGGGCTGACTGCTGAACAGTCAGGCCGGATCTCCCCGGCGACTGTATTTCTTTGCTGGCGACTAACGCTTTACTTTCTTCTTTCTTCTGCAGAGGACAACACCGCTTTACAGGAGCAGCTGGGTGAAGCCAACACCGCGCTCCGTGCCAAGGAGAAAGAGTGCAGCCAGCTGGCTGAAGAGTGCGACCGGCTGGCCGCTTAACTAGCGGATCAGAAGGAGCTCTTCAAGAAGGCTTAGAAAGAGGCGGAGGACAAGGAGTCCGGTCTCCTTTCTAAATTCGTGAGCGAGCGCTCCTCCTGGTATGACAAAGAGGAGATGCTGACCTCCGGCTTCCACGAGATCGAGGACATAGTCGATGGTGAGTCTTCCTCATTTTTCTTCTTTGCGCCGCCAGCTGTTGGTCAAAACCGGCTTCTAGTCTTTGAATTTTTCTCTTTGCTTCCATCTAGCAGAATTCTTCCCTAGCCACTCGGACGCCGCCAACCGGGCCATCGAAGCTGATCGCGAAGGGCGGAGGGCGGACGGTGCGAAGATCGCCGTCAACGCCCCCCGATCCCTTAGCAAGCAGATCTTGAGCATTGAGGCTCGGATTCGGCCGGCCCACCGGATGCTGCGCTGGCTTCAGCGTGTCGGTGCCCAGGCGATCACCGCCCTGTGGCCTGATATGCCGGCACCGCGCAATCCCAGTCGGACTGCCGACTGGCTGGAGGTAACGGTCGGCCGTCTTGAGGCCTGGAAGGGCTCTTCGGCCCGGGCTGGGGCACGCCAGGCCTTGGAGTTCGTCAAGGCGTGGTACCCTGGGCTGAATCTAGCCCATCTGGCCACATTTCGGCTGGAGGCTCAGGCAAAGTTGGCGGCCGTGGAGGACGATCTTGTCAAGCGCGCTGCGTCGATCGCCGAGTACACCGACACCAACATCTTCGTCCCGGAGCGGGCTGAAAACGGTGACGAGGCGCCGCCAGAATGGTTCGGGCTGAACCCGGCCGACGACGAGGACTCGGCAGAGGTGATCGACTCCAGCAGCGAGGAGGAAGGCGAGTCGGAGGAGGGAGGTGAAGACGAGGCGGAAGAGGTCGGAGCGGACGGCCAGCCTCAGCTCGACCGTGCCTCCAGCAATGAGCCACGTCCGACCGAGCTAGCTACCGCCGGAGGCGATCAAGCAGAGACCGACCAGCCGGCCGCTCCGGTGACTGGCACCGCCGACTCCTCCGATCCTCCGAACCCTTCTGCCGCTTCCTAGGCTGCCACTTTATCTTTTGTTTCGCCTGTCTATTAGTCTCAAATGAACTTGTTAATTTCGCACAATTCCACCCGCGGGGTGTATCTAGACTTCATTGAAGATTGGCCAAGGGCCCTTATTGTGTAAATATTTTCCCAAGTTCCGACTCTTCTTGCTTATCGCTCTTTGGCTTTTTTCCTTTGCTTCCTTCGCTTGGTTGCCGCCTTGTTAGCTAAACAGCCGCTCAGCAGTCTGTTGTTGGGTCAAGTTCCTGGCTACCTTGGGGAGGCAAGTACTTAGCCTCTTTAGAGTTTTAGCAAGTTGAATAGGAAACGGCCAGCCGACTGCTGAATAGTCGGTTGTAAAAAAGGCTGGAAACCGGCTTAAACTATGCAGTGCTTTGAGTCCTTAGCCATTTTTCGTGTGGGCGCCCTTTCTACCTTGCTCCTGCCCGCCAATCAGTCGCACTGCGAGCAGCGGCTTCTGGCAGGAGACGGCTTAAGTGCCACACATTACTTGTCCGGCTGCAGGAAGCATTTCATAGTTCCATACGGCAAGTCCCCGGTGCCAAGCGACATAACGAAAAGGTGACATACTTGTAGGTATAACCTTTACCATACAGATAAAAGAGGGCAGTCCCGGAGCTCTTCTTGGGGGACCCGGAGTCTTCGTACTTTAATACAAAAGGTAGCATGGTACATACTGCATTAACTGTAAAATCTTCGGAGGAGATTTGCATTCCATGGCCGCTCCGTCTCCTTGCTGGAGTCGTCCCTCTTGCGTGCTCAAGGCTTTTGAGCGTCGATCAGGTAGTAGGAGTCGTTGCCCAATACTTTGCTGATGATGAAGGGGCCTTCCCAAGGTGCTGAGAGCTTGTGCTGGCTGGCTGTTCGCTGGATCAGCTGGAGCACAAGGTCTCCTTCTTGGAAAGATCTCGGCTTGACCTTCCAGTTGTAGTATCGGTGAAGGATCTGCTGGTAGATGCTGGACCGGCTGAGTGCCCACAGCCGGCCCTCTTCCAGCAGATCGACGCCGTCTTGTCGTGCTTCTTCTGCCTCCTCTTCGGTGTACATGGTGACTCGAGGGGAGTCGAACTCTATGTCTGTTGGGATGACAGCTTCGGCACCGTAGACGAGGAAGAAAGGCATGAAGCTGGTTGACTTGTTTAGAGTTGTGCGCAGGCTCCATAGGACGGCTGGTAGCTCGTCGAGCCAGCAGCCGGCCGAACGCTCCAGAGGCTCGACCAGCCGGGGCTTGATGCCGGACAGGATGAGGCCATTTGCTCCCTCGAGTTGGCGGTTTGGCTGCAAGTGGGAAACAGACGCTAAGTCCAGTTGGATGCCCTGTGTCGCGCAGAAACGGGCCAAGGCGCCCTTGGCGAAGTTTGTGCCATTGTCAGTGATGATGTTGTGTGGTATGCCATACCGGATGGTGATGTCGGAGATGAATGTCACAACAGTCGGATCGTTCAATTTCTTGATTGGTCTGGCTTCTATCCACTTGGTGAATTTGTCCACTGCGACAAGCAGATGAGTCATGCCACCCCGTGCTGTTTTGAACGGCCCTACCATGTCCAGGCCCCAGACGGCAAAGGGCCAGGCAATGGGGATAGTCTTGAGTGCAGAAGCCGGCTGATGTGGCTTGGAGCAGAACATCTGACACCCTTTGCATTTCAGGACCAAATCCTTGGCGTCTTCTAGGGCAGTCGGCCAGAAAAAACCATGGCGGAAAGCTTTGGCGATAAGTGCTCTTGAAGCCGCGTGGTGGCCACACTCGCCTTGGTGGATATCTTTGAGAATTGCTTGGCCTTGCTCTGGTTCAACGCAGCGTTGGTAAACACCAGTGACACTGCACCTGACAAGCTCTCTGTTGACTATGGTGTAGGCCGTGGCCCGGCGTTTCACTTGCCGGGCCGAGATCTCATCAGACAGCAGCTCCTTGTTCACTAGGAAGTTGAGGATGGATTGGGCCCATGAAGGTCCTGCGACTTCTTCAACTGCAAGGATTGTGACTTGGACCAGGGCGGCCAGGCGGGGAGGTGGCGGGTTGGAGTCGGTAGCTGCTTGTTGGATCGATGAAGTCCCCGGGCCGATTGGTGCAGTCCCCGGGCCGGGTTCTGAAGTCCCCAAGCCGGGTGAGACTGCCGCAGTCCCCGGGCCGTCTGCCAGAACTCCTGTGCCGGCTGCTGGAACTCTCAAGTCGGATCCGACTACTTCGGGAGGAGTCGGCACGAAGATGGAATTTGACTCTGGTGAAGGCTTGACAGATGGCTTGAGGAGGCGCTGAAGGGCGACGCCGGCTGGTATTGCTTGACGAGTGGAGACGATTCTTGCCAAGGCGTCGGCCTGCTCGTTGTCGTTTCTTGGTACATGGAGAAACTCGCACCCTTCAAAATATCTGACGAGTTGCTGAACGAGGAAGCGGTAGCTCGCCATGTTTGCATCTTTGGCGTCCCAGTCGCCCGATGATTGTTGGACCACCAAGTCAGAGTCCCCATAGCACAGGATCCGGCGGATGACGAGCTCTTTGGCGAGCCGGAGCCCGTGAATGAGCGCCTCATACTCGGCGACGTTGTTGGAGGCGGCAAAATGGATTTGCAGCACATACTTGAGCTTGTCACCTTTGGGAGAGGTATGGACGATGCCGGCTCCCAAACCGGTGCGCATCTTGGAACCATCAAAGTGCATCCGCCAATGAGTGGAGTCGGGCGCTGGCGGCAGGTACTGGGTCTCGGCCCAGTCGACGAGGAAGTCGGCGAGCGCTTGTGACTTGATGGCGGAGCGAGGCTGGTAGTAGATGGTGTAGGGGTCCAAATCTATGGCCCACTTGGCGACTCGGCCCGAGGCATCTCGGCTTCCAATGATCTCGACCAATGGAGCCGTGCAGACCATAGTGATAGGGTGCTCCGGAAAATACGGCTTCAGCTTTTTGGTGGCGAAGTGTACAACATAACACATCTTCTGGTAATGGGGCTAGTTCTGCTTGGAGGTCGACAATACTTCACTCAGGTAATACACCGGTCTCTGGACTGGTAGTGCCTTTCCTTCCTCTTTGCGCTCCACCACGATGACTGTGCTGACCACTCGGCTGGTGGCGGTGATGTAAAGGAGCATGGGCTCTTTAGGAGTCAGGGCCGCCAAGACAGGTGGAGTAGTCAACATCTTTTTGAGCTGGAGGAAAGCTTCATCCGCCTTGTCGTTCCACTCGAAAAAGGTGGTTTTCTTCATGAGCTGGTGCAGAGGAAGAGACTTCTCTCCCGGCCGGTGATAAAGCGGGTGATGGGCGTAAACAGCCGGTGAACTTCTGCACATCCAGCAGTCGGCGAGGTACTTCCATCCTCTCGATGGCCTTGATCTTCACAGGGTTGCACTCTATGCCGCGTTCAGAGACTAGGAATCCAAGAAGCTGGCCGGCTGGTACTCCGAAGACGCACTTCTCTGGGTTGAGCTTGATTTGAAATCGGCGCAAATTCTCAAAGGTCTCTTTGAGGTCCTCTAGCAGCGTTCCGCGCTTCTCCGTCTTCACCACCACATCGTCCACGTAAACATGGGCGTTCCTGCCGAGTTGCTTGAGGAGGCACTTCTGCATGCAGCGTTGAAAGGTGGCGCCGGCATTCCTCAAGGCAAACGTCATGGTCAAGTAACAGAAGGCTCCCAATGGTGTGATGAAGGCGGTGTTTAGTTTGTCAGCTGGGTTCATCTTGATTTGGTGATATCTTGAATATGCATCCAAAAAGCTCAACAGCTCGCATCCGGCTGTGGAGTCTATCACTTCGTCAATTCTTGGCAAAGCAAACAAGTCCTTCAGGCATGCTTTGTTGAGGCTGGTGTAATCAATACACATACGCCACTGCTTGTTTTTCTTCAGCACGAGGACCGGGTTGGCCAGCCATTCTGGAAAGAACACTTCCATTATGAAGACGGCTGCCAACAGCCGGGCTATCTCTTCTCCAACAACTCTTCTCTTATCTTCTGACAGGCGGCGCAAGGGTTGCTAACGGGCTTGGCATCGGGCCGGACGTGTAACTTGTGCTCAGCGAAATCCATCGGAACACCTAGCATGTCTTTGGGGGACCATGCGAAGATGTCCTGATTCTCATGGAGGAAATCGACGAGCTCGCTTTTCTATTTGTTGTCGAGGCCCGTACCTACGACAGCGTACCTCTCCGGGTGCTCTGGGTCCAAGGGTATCTTCTTTGTCTCTTTGGCCGGCTTGAACGAGCCCTCAGCTTCCAACTCCTTGGGGTCAGGCGACAATTCTGGCCGCTTTCTAGCCATTGCCACAACCCTGTCGAGGAGCAGCTTCTCTACTGCGATCACGAGGGACTCGGCCAACCGAATGCTCTCGTCTGCACAGGAGGACGACTTCTTGTAGTCGCCGGCTATGGTCAGAATACGCTTGGAACTCAGCATCTTCATCTTGAGGTAGGCATAGTGGAGGACCACCATGAACTTGGCCGGAGCAGGCCGACCAAGCAGTGCATGGTATGGGCTTTCAAGGTCCACCACCTCAAACCGGACCTGCTCTCGGCGAAAGTGAACTTTGTCCCTGAAGAGGACGTCTATTTGGATCTTGCCGATTGGTGAGCAGGAAAGACCAGGAACTATGCCATGGAAGACAGTCCGGCATGACTGAAGTTGTCTTTGCTTGATTCCTAACTTCTCCATAGTATCCTTGTACATGATGTTGATGCTGCTGCCGCCGTCTATCAGAACTCGGGAGAAACGAGCAGCTCGCTTGTCCGTGGCAAAGGTGGCATCCAAAACCAGAGCATAGGATCCGGGTTTGGGTATCACCTCTGGGTGATCGGCTCTGCTCCAGCTGATGGGTTTCTCTAACCAATGCATGAACTCTAGGATCTCAGTTGCCACTGGGTTCACTTCTTGTTGCTGCCGCCGCCGGCTGCGTCGGTCATCGTCCACGCTGGTGAATATGACGCATGCTCCATGCTCTTCTGGAAACTCGTCCTGTATGGTTCCGACTGGTCTGGCTGCCAGCTGCTGGGGCGGAGGAGGAGGCTGCTTCCTAGCAGGCGGGGGAGGCAGGAGGCCGTCTCCCTTGGCGATCCTGGTGAGCCAATGACACTTCCGAGTGGTGTGGTTTGACGGCTTCGTGCCGCTATAGAATTTGCATGGTGCATCCAGAGTCTGCTCATATGAGAAAGACGGCAGCCAATTGGGCTTGCCGCCCTTCTACCGCTTGGAAGGAGCCTGCCCTTCTGGCCGCTGGTCTTTGACTGTCGCCACCTGCTGGCTGGTGGAAGCCGGCTGCGGGGCCTTGCGCTTGTGATCGTTCTGCTGTTGACGCCGACTGGCGTCTCCAGCCGGAGTTCTAGGAGCCTGAGGGGCCACCTTGCCAGATGCATTTACTTGGATCTCCGCCTTCATGGAGGAGTCGGCCGTGGCGTATTTGTCTACTATGATCAGCAGCTCGTCGAGGGTTTCCGACTCGTCGCAGAGAAGCTTGTGCTTGAGGAGGGTGCCCTCTCGGCATCCGGCGGTGAAGTACTCAATGGCTTGCACCTCGTGCACGCCCTCGCAAGAGTTGCGAAGCTCGTCCCAGCGCGTGAGGTAGTCGCGAGTCGACTCGTCGGGGCCTTGTACGCACAAGGAGAGCTGGCGGGGCTTGGGCAGCTGCTTGTACGTGCTGGTGAAGTTGCGGACGAAGGTGTCGGTGAAGTCGACCCAACTGTTGATGCTATGGGGCTTCAGACTGTTCAGCCATGTCCAGGATGTGCCTTGGAGCATGAGCGGAACGTATTTCACGGCAACTCGCTTGTTGCCGTTTGCTATGCTGACGGTTGTGGAGTAGTCGACCAGCCAGTCCTCCGGCTTCATGGAGCCGGTGTATTTGGGTGTGTCTCTTGGGAGCGTGAACCCTTTGGGGAAGGGCTCGTCTTGTATGCGGGGACCGAAATAAGGTGGACCCAACTCATCTTCTTCTTCTAGCGCCAGGGATCGGTTGAGGCGGTCGATCCGGTGGCGGGCATCATTTTCTCCGATTCCTTCTCGGCGGCCAAGGCGGTCGCCGAGTGACGGGTGATCAACAGGCAGCGGGGAAACGCGCCTTTCCCTGCGGGGGAGGGACAGTCATCCCGCCGTTCCACCGCTCTTGGGCGGCCGTCTTGGTCGCGCTCTATGATGAGCCGAGTTCGGCTGCGGCTGGCGGTCGGCCCCTTGTCTTTTCTTGCATGAACGCCACCAGTCGGCGTCCTAGAGGACGCACCTTGATCTCGGTGGTGAGGCAGATCGTCGTTTTGCCGGTGCGGCACCTCGGTGCGGCAACCGGCTTCGTGCTGCTCGGCGGCCGCGTCGAGGAGTCGCTGGACGCGCTCCGCCACCTGGCGACGCTCCTCGCCCTCGAACTTGTCCAACTCTTCTGCTATTGCCTAGGCGGCTCGGATGTTTTCCGCAGGCATCGTGTAGACGGGGCGATCCACCCCGAACAGGTTGGCGATGGCTACGCCGCGCTGCTGGACCGTGCCAAGGCGGCTGGGCCCAGTGGGAGCTGGCATGCCGCCCACAACGTGGCCCATCTCGCGCTGGTAGGCCTTCGATAGGCGTCTCATGCTGGCCAGCTTCTTGGCGCCTTCGACGAGCTGGAGGTGGTGTGCCTCCAACGTCTCGGCGTCGGCATCCTCGGGAATGGGCGCTGACAGGTCTTGCAGCGCCGTGTCGAGCGGGTCGCGAGCACCTCCACCGGAGTACTCGCCGTGTCCGACGACTAGCACCTCTGTGACGGTGCTTCCGCTGCTCTCCGCGCGAGGGAGCGGCTCGTCGTAGACTACCACATTGGTGGGGAACGCGTCGAGCGACGCGGTGTCAGAGTCAACCAACATCGGGTCGATGGAGCCCATAGACTCCAGGCCCACAGCTGGCTCGCTGGAGACGTGGAGCTGATCGAGGAGGCCCGCGAGGAGGATCTCGGGGCCATCGGTGCCCGCGTCAGATGCGGGCTCGTCGGAGAGGCGGACTCCGCCAACGAGATCAGCGAGACAGCTTGCCGTGCAGGCCAATTCCGTGCCATGCAGTGCGTTGGCACAGACGCCGTCTGGCGTGCCTGGCTGGCTACGCTCGCTAGGGAGGAAAAGGGTTCCCTTCCAGAACAGGTCTCCGGACGACGGTGCACCTTGCACCACGGTGGGCGCCAAATGTCAGGGGTTGGGTGCCACATATGCCAAGGGATGGCTTATCATGGTGGGAGCGAGTAGAACGTCGCCGGTGCCCGGAAGCGGGATGAGGCGTAGACATGAACGTCGACGGACTTTACCCAGGTTCGCGGCTATCCTAGGAGATAACACCCCTACTCCTGCTCTGCGGGGTCTCCGCATGATCACTAAGGCTCAAGTGAATACACAAGTGCTCCTCGAGCTGTATGCTAGAGGTAGGAGAAGGCAAGGCTAGCTCTTCCCTTTCCTCTATGATCTGGTCTAACTATCTCAGGTCCGGAACCCTTGACATGGGTGCCCTGGGGGGTTTATATAGGCCTACCCCCCGAGGGTACATTGGTAATCCGGCCGGGTGTAGGGCCCGGCCGTCAGTCTCTCTTGTGTCGGCTTCTCCGCCGACTGCTGGGTCCCGCCGACCGATGAGGTACGGGCCGACAGGCCATTCCCGCCGATCCCGGGCTTGCCGGTGGCTGATCACTGTAGCCGCGTCTCTAATGACGCAGGCTTGGTCAGAAGGTCATGGCTACAGCCCTGCCGTCTGGCGGGCGATTACTGTAGCCACTCCCTATCTCGTCGGATTAATGGCACGTGGGTCCCGAGGAAGGGGCCGGCCGACTCCTAGGGGCCGACCTCCCTCGGGTCCGACTGGTAAGGCTCTTTGCCGTCTTCTGGACTCTCGCTGACTGGTGGGGCCCATCGTCCTTGGGCCGTACAGACAGGCCGTCGTGGGAACAGGACTCCGCATATCTGAGGTGATGTCGAGAAGCGATGCTTATGATGTGCGCGTCGGCGAAGATCTCCCGGTATGGTGCACTGTGGCCATGCTTGCCTGATCTAGAGGAGGGGATGGGCTATACTGTAGCCACTCCCCGTCCCGTCCCCCTGACGAGGGCACAGGCTCTGCAGGTGTCGCGGGCCAACTCCCTGAGGCCGGCTTGTCTGGAAGCCGCCCGACGGGAGTCGACTTGACTCGGCCTTGCATCCAGGACTCGGCCGCCCATGGGAAGCCGGCTACTCCTTCAGTCGGCTTCCAGAAGGCGGCTCTTCGTCTCGTCGTCTTGAGGGGCGCAGTCAGCCCCGATATCTTGAAAGGTTTTGGGCCTCGGGTTAGCCTACCCATGGCCCATTACTCCGACAATAGGTTGTTGAGTTTCAAGAGAATTCATTGTTTGAACCTTAACATGTGAATTGGTTGCTACTTTAACATGAGAAGTTTTATGAGAAAGAATTGCTGTTATGATCCTAGGAAAAGTGATTATAATTATCACTAATCAAACTTATGCACTTTGCTAGCATTCACACTTCATAAGTTATTTCTTTTACCATTTACCTACTTGAGGATGAGTAGGAATTAAGTTTGGGGATGGTGATACGTATCCAACATATATATAATTTATGAAGTTTTCATGCCATGTTTACAACAATTTTATATGGTTTTGGTATGATTTGCATGGAACTAACCCGGACTGACGCTGTTTTCAGCAGAACTACCGTGGTGTTGTTTTTTGTGCATAAATGAAAGTTCTCCAAATGAGCTGAAACTTTTTAATGATTTTTTTGGAACAAAAGAGACCCCTAAGCTTCGTGGGAGGGCCAGAAGAGCCACGAGGATGGCACATCCCACCACGGCGCGCCAAAGGGGCCTGTCTTGCCCGGGTGGGTTGTGCTCACCTCGAGGCCCATCTTAGCGTGTAACCAACGTCAGAAAATCCTATAAATAGATAAACCATCGGAAGTAACCCTAGATCAGAAGTTCCACCGTCGCAAGCCTCTGTAGCCAAGAAAAACCAATCTAGACCCTGTTCCGGCACCCTGCCGGAGGGGAAAATCATCACCAGTGGCCATCTTCATCATCCTGGCAGCCACTGATAATCCCCAAGTGCAGGGAATCATCGTAGCAATTTCCAAAGGTGGAAGTGATAAGTATGGAGTGTCGAACCCACAAGGAGCTAAAGGTACGATCAATATTCTCTCAAGTCCTATTTGCCACTGATACGACTCTATGTACACCGAACGTTTGCTTCCAACTAGAAACGAGAAATAAAACTACGTTGTGGGTATGAAGATGATAACTTTGCATGATATTGGAGAGCTAAAATATAAAAGTAGGTGTTGTTATCATAAAGTTAGAATATATTACTAAATATTATAAATAGCGAGTGTGGAATAATGATGGGTCAGTGTGTGGAATTGTCCTAGGAAATTGTTAACAAGACCGGTGGTCGTCATTGCAATTTCATATGAGGGAGAGGCATAAGCTAACATACTTTCTATTCTTGGATCATATGCACTTATGATTGGAACTCTAGCAAGCATCCGCAACTACTAAAGATCATTAAGGTAAAACCCAACCATAGCATTAACATATCAAGTCACCTTTATCCCGTACGCAACAACCCCCTTACTCAGGTTTATGCTTCTGTCACTCAAGCAACCCACTATAAGTGAATCATGAACGTATTGCAACACCCTACAGCGGGAATCCCTCACGCTTGCGCCACACGGAGGGCACAATAGGACAGCACCAAAATAAAACATACAACTCATACCAATCTAGATCATCAATCAACCCAAGGACAAAGTATATCTACTCAAAACATCATAGGATGGCAACACATCATTGGATCACAATATGTGGCATAAAGCACCATTCAAGTAGGGATTACAGCGGGGTGCGGGAGAGTGGACCGCGTAAATGAGATGAGGATGGTGATGATGATGGTGATGATGATGGTGATGTTGATGAAGACGATCACTGCGGCGATGATTCCCCTCCCGATGGCACTCCGGCACCACCGAGAGAGAGGAGGAGAGGTTCTCCCCCTTGTGCTTCCTCCTCCATGGCCTCACCCCTGGATGGGGAGAGGTACCCCCTCTGGTCCTTGGCCTTCATGGCGATGATGGCCCCTCCGAGATCCTTCCCCATGGCCTCCGATGATGATGGCCCCCTCTGGCAGGGTGCCAGAGAGGGCCTAGATTGATTTCTCACGGCTACAGAGGCTTGCGGCGGCGGAACTTCCGGTCTAGGTTATTTCTCGAAGGTTTCTGTATTTATAGGAGAAGTTGGCATTGATTTCACGTCAGGGGGACCCTCGGGGATTCCACGAGGCAGGGGGGCGCGCCCTAGGGGTGTGGGCGCTCCCCACCCTTGTGGGGCCCCCATGACTCCCCTCCGGTAGATTTTTGTTCCAGTATTTTTCATATTTTCCAGAAAAATTGTCCGTTGATTTTCATCGCGTTCCGAGAACTTTTATTTCTGCAAAAAAACATCACCACGGTAGTTCTGCTGAAAACAATGTTAGTCCGGGTTAGTTCTAATCAAATCACACCAAAATCATATAAAACTATTGTAAACATGGCATGAATACTTCATAAATTATAGATACGTTGGAGACGTATCAACATCCCCAAGCTTAATTCCTGCCCGTCCTCGTGTAGATAAATGATAAAAGAAATAATTTATGAAGTGTGAATGCTAGAAGGTGCATAAGTTTGATCAATGATAATTTAAATCACCTTTTCTAGCATCATTATATGTCATAACACTATCTCATCTCATAAAACTTTTCATGATCAAGTAACAAGCTATTCACATGTTAAAGTATAGATCATAAACTTTCTTGAAAACTAATAAACCGTGCTCTTAGTCATCAAACAATTGCAATTCATCTTATTTCCAGGAAGGGTCTATGTAAGAGCTTTGATTCAGTAAACTCCACATACTCAACTATCAGTTAATCTTTCACAATTGCTAACACTCATGTGATATTTAATGGTTCAAAGTTTTAATCAGACACAGAGAAAAATAGGGGCTTATAGTTTTGCCTCCGAACCTTTTACCTCAAGGGTAATGTCAACAAAAATAATTTATGAGAACCTACATCCAAGTGATATATATATCCGGATCACTCCAACACAAAGTGCTTGCCAAAGGAAAAAGTGTAAAAGGAACAGTGATGATCACCACGACTCTTGTATAAGGGTAGAAGATAAAATTAAAAGATAGGCCCTTCGCAGAGGGAAGCAGAGGTCATCATGCGATTTTAAGGTTGGATGCACAAAATCTTAATGCAAAAGAGCGTCACTTTATATTGCCTCTTGTGATAGAGACCTTTATTATGCAGTCCGTCGCTTTTATTTCTTCCCTATCACAAGTTTGTATAAAGCTTATTTTCTTCGCACTAATAGATCGTACATATTTAGAGAGAAATTTTTATTGCATGCACCGATGACAACTTACTTGAAGGATCTTACTCAATCCTTAGGTAGGTATGGTGGACTCTCATGGCAAAACTGGTTTAAGGGATGTTTGGAAACACAAGTAGTATTTCTACTTGGTGCAAATAATTCGGCTAGCATGAGAGGGAAAGGCAAGCTTAACATGTTGGATGATCCAAGACAATATAACATTTCGGATATAGGAAAACATAACCCATTAAGTTGTCTTCCTTGTCCAACATCAACCTTTCAGCATGTCATATTTTAATGAGTGCTCACAATTACAAAATATGTCCAAGATAGTGTTTTTCTATGTAAATCTCTCTTCCTTCAATATTCTTTCATGAATTGTTCAAGTGACCAATTCTGTGTTTGCTAACTTTCAATAAGTTTACTACCTACACTTATTATGTGTGAAGTCATTACTCCCCATGGTATAGGCATATGAAACATATATAAATTCAGATTTACGATATTCAATTCATTCAAATAGGATATATGTGAAGCGCGTGAGTAAATGACAAACTACTCCAAAAAGATATAAGTGAAGAACACTAAGTAGTCAAATAATTAACTAGCTATGGGGGGATTCTTTTTCATTCAAGATTTCAGATCCAATGATTTTATTCAAACAGCAAGTGAAATTGAAAATACGCTCCAAGCAAAACACATATCATGTGATGAATAAAAATATAGCTCCGAGTAAGGTATACCGATAGTTTTGAATACGAAAGAGGGGATGCCTTCCGGGGCATCCCCAAGCTTATGCGCTTGAGTCTTACTTGAATATTACCTTGGGGTTCCTTGGGCATCCCCAAGCTTAGGGTCTCTCCACTCCTTATTCTCCTCATATCGATATCTCACCCAAAGCTTGAAAACTTCAATCACACAAAACTTAATGGAACTTCGTGAGATAGGTTAGTATGATAAAGGGTAAACCATTCACTTTGGTGCTGTCAAAGAAAAGGTTCATAATTTTTCTCACACAATGCCTACTGTACCATATCATTTGTACAATTTATATTGAGAAATATAAGCCATAGAAACTAGAAAACAAGCAAACTATGCAATGAAAGCAGAATCTGTCAGAAACAGAACAGTCTGTAATGATCTGAACAGCAACTATACTTCTGCTACTCCAAAAATTATGAAATAAATTGGTGGACGTGAGGAATTTGTCTATTAATCTTCTGCAAAAATAATCAACTCCAAAGTACTCTTCTGTAAACAATGACAGCTAATCTCGTGAGCGCAAAGTTTCTGTTTTTTACAGCAAGATCACACTAACTTTCACCCATGTCTTCCCAAAGGTCTTACTTGGCACTTTATTGAAACAAAAGCTATAAAACATGATTACTACAGTATATTAATCATGTAAACAAACAAAAACAGAAAGGGTAAATATTGGGTTGTCTCCCAACAAGTGCTTTTCTTTAATGCCTTTTAGCTAGGCATGATGATTTCAATGATGCTCACATAAAAGATAAGAATTGAAACATAAAGAGAGCATCATGAAGAATATGACTAGAGCATTTAAATATAACCCACTTCCTATGCCTAGGGATTTTGTGAGCACACAATTTATAGGAACAAGAATCAACTAGCATAGGAAGGCAAAACAAGTATAACTTCAAAACTTTAAGCACATAGAGAGGAAACTTGATATTATTGCAACTCCTACAAGCATGTATTCCTCCCTTATAATAATTTTCAGAAGCATAATGAATGAGTTCAACAATATAACCATCACATAAAGCATTCTTTTCATGATCTACAAGCATAGAAATTTTACTAATCTCCACATAAGCAAAATTCTTCTCATTCGGAATAGTGGGAGCAAACTCGAAATAGTGGAATCATTACTAACTAAAGTCGTCACTCTTCCAAATCCTCTTTGGATGATAGTATTATTAAGACTCCAAAAGATATAATTGAAGTTCATGGAGTATTCTAGGATTAATATCGACTAGCAAATATCCAAGCTCAAAATATATAAGTGAAGCACACGAAGCATTCTATAAAACCGTACTCAAAAGATTTAAGTGAAGCACAAAGATCATTCTATAAGATCATACTCAAAAGATATAAGAGAAGCACATGAAGTATTCTATAAATCAAGGAAGTCCTATATCATACTAGCATGGTTCTTAAAGAAATAGAATAACACAAAGGACACAAATCATGTGGACAAAACAAAAACCCAGGTATACCGATAATTGTTGAAGAAGAAAGATGGGATGCCAACCGGGGCATCCCCACGCTTAGATGCTTGAGTATCCTTGGAATATTTACTTGGAGTGCCTTAGGCATTCCCAAGCTTGAACTCTTGCCTCTTCATTATTCTTCTCACATCGGTAACTCCTCGTTCTTCGAACACTTCATCCACAAAAACTTAACAAAAAACTTTGTGAGATCCGTTTTTATACTAAAGCAAGTCACTACCTTTAGGTACTGTTGCAAACTCATTTCAATTTCATATTAGCACTTTATCTAATGTATTCCTACTTCACCATGGTTCATACCCCCCTATACTACCCATAGATTCATCAAAATAAGCGATCAACACATAGAAAACAGAATCTGTCAAAAACAGGACAGTCTGCAGTAATCTGTAACTCTTGAATACTTATATAACTCCAAATATCCTACCAAAATAGGAAAGCCTGACCAATTTATGTAACAATACATAGCAAAAAGAATCAACTGAAAATCACGTTCCTGTGATTTATGAAAATTATTTTCGTGCGTGCAAAAGTTTCTGTTTTTGTACTGCACAACGTAAACAAGCAATCTAATCATCCTAAAACCAAAGCTTGGAACATTATTTTTATAATACAATGGATATATATACAAGGGGATAACTATTTACAGAGAAACTTTTATGAAAAATTCTACATTTTTTCCATGAGCATGAACACAAGTGCTCAAGGTCGACCCCCACTTCTCCAATGCATAACTTTCCAATCACTTCTCTTTTTGAAAAACTTTTTAGGCATAAGAGGCGAGTAATTTTTTTGTATTTTCATTATTTAATTTTTTTATGTTTCACCCACAACTAAACAGAAACAAAAAGGAAAAACAAAATATACTTAGTGAAGAAAGCAAACAAGCACACATGAGAATATAAACCCCACGCTATTGCTCCTCGAGAACGGCACTAGAAAAGAGCTTCATAATCCCCAAGTGCAGGGAATCATCAGAGCAATTTCCAAAGGTGGAAGTTATAAGTATGGAGTGTCGAACCCACAAGGAGCTAAAGGTACGATCAATATTCTCTCAAGTCCTATCTACCATTGATACGACTCTACGTACACCGAACGTTTGCTTCCAACTAGAAACGAGAAATAAAACTACGTTGTGGGTATGAAGAGGATAACTTTGCGTGATATCGGAGAGCTAAAATATAAAAGTAGGTGCTGCTATCATAAATTAAATATATTACTAAATATTATAAATAGCGAGTGTGGAATAATGATGGGTCGGTGTGCGGAATTGTCCTAGGCAATTGTTAACAAGACCGGTGGTCATCATTGCAATTTCATATGAGGGAGAGGCATAAGCTAACATACTTTCTCTGCTTGGATGATATGCACTTATGATTGGAACTCTAGCAAGCATCCGCAACTACTAATGATCATTAAGGTAAAACCCAACCATAGCATTAACATATCAAGTCCCCTTTATCTCATACGCAACAACCGCCTTACTCGGGTTTATGCTTCTGTCACTCAAGCAACCCACTATAAGAGAATCATGAACGTATTGCAACACCCGCACTACAAAAAAATACTCTTCCGTGATGATACGTGTTTGTCACATTGGGTCACGTTTTTTGTCATGCATGTACATCCATGACGATTCTATGACAGAATCAAGATAGTCATACCTGTGGTGTCGTAGAAGTGTTCCATGACATTACCAAAATTATCATCACGGAAGTGTCCACTTCCATGACGATAAATCCCGCGTCACAGAAGTGCTTTCGTCAAGGGTGACCGACACGTGGCATCCACCGTAACGGAACACCGTTAAGCTATCGGGTCGGTTTTTGGATCCGATAACTCATTAACAGACCCGACCAATGGGGATTTTCCATGTGTAAAATCATCATTGGCTGGAGGAAACACGTGTCGGCTCATCGTTGGGACAGATGGCATCCACTCATTGGACAGAAGGCGCCTATGATACGTCGACACGTGGCACGACCCAACAGAGGCCCATTCCTGTGAAAAGGCCGGCCCGTTTGACTTGGTCAAAAGGTGGCGGGCCGGCCCATGGGAAGCCTGTTAATGGCCTGTTCGCATATAGCCCATTTACATCCCACTAACCCAAGGCCCGTTACGCCCTATCCGAATTAGGCCCAGTAGCGTCATCTGGGCCAACCAATATGATTCCAGCCCGTTTTCACTTCTGGCCCATGTATGGCCCATGACGTCTTTCGGCCCACATGAGGCCCTATGTAACTCTTGGCCTATTAATGGACCGTGGTGAAACTGGCCCGTAATGAACAGTGTATCACTTTACACCCATTAACGACCCGTGGTGAAACTGGCCCATAACGAATAGTCTATCACTTTATACCCATTAACGACACGTTATTCCGTTGGGCCGTTTCCAGCCCATGTTATCTTTCGGCCTTCTCGGAGCCCATTTATTCTTGGGCTCATTTCCAGCATTCGTTTACTTACGGCCCGTTCTTGTCATTTTTCGCTTGTGGGCCAAATTCAGCCCGTGGTTCTGATCGGCCCGTTTGTGGTCCGTTAATCGTTGGGCGTTTTCATAGCGTTATGAAATACGGCCTATTAACGATGGCCCGTTATGGTCGGCCCATGAACGGACGATTCCAACTCTAGCCCGTTTACGGCCATAATGCGGCTGTTATTGGCCCATGTTATCATACTGCCCGTATAAGGCCCATTGATGATACGACCCATAGAAGGCCCATTGTTTCTATGGCCGTAGAAGGCCCATTGTTTCTATGGCCTGTAGAAGGCCCACTGTTTCTATGGCCCGTAGGAGGCCCACTGTTTCTACGGCCCGTAGGAGGCCCAGTGTCACTACAGTAAATATTAGCCCATGGTTATTGTAGCCTAGTTTTAAAAAATAGGTTATTGCAGCCACTAGCAAACCGCGAAAAAAGAACTACAATGACTACAAGCAAACAAATAAACAAGACAACAAGGAAATAAATAAGCAAGCAACTTACGCTAGGCTATCACGGCTATCACATATTACATCCACTGGGCATCAAAGTTCGCCACCAGTGCAAATAAACGCGCTGACAAAAGAATATACAAAACTGAGAGCACTTCAGAAGGCACTAGGCCTGGGAAGCTCGGGCCCCGCAAGCAGTTGAAGAAGCTGAGTAGACCTCAGTTGTGTCAATGATAGATGCATCATCACTAGATTTAAGGCATGATGGTGCGCACGGCAGTCCTCTGACATCTTCATTGCATCTTTGACTTCAAGTCGGAGCTGAGCTGAAGCAAGCCTTTCCGCTTTAAGTTGAGACTGGAGAAGTCGAACTGATTGAGG
Organism: Aegilops longissima; assembly: GCA_021605205.1. Lineage (NCBI taxonomy): Eukaryota > Viridiplantae > Streptophyta > Magnoliopsida > Poales > Poaceae > Aegilops > Aegilops longissima. Next base: position 579,297,959 of record CM038681.1, read on the forward strand.
CAGCGACTGCACAGAGGTTGTCTCACACCTGCTGGTGAGTAGCTTCAACTCATTGTCTTCATCAAGACAGGACCTTGGGGTCATCTCGCTGTCCTCAAGATGGTGTGTCTCACTATCTTCCCTAAAGTTATTCCTGGCGTAAGAGATACGACTTTGAAAGAGAAACAAGGAGACACGTAACAGGTTTCACAATTATATAAGAAAATAAATAGATCTGTTCTGCATAAGGAACATGTTTTTACAACTACAATTTGAAACTGGTAGCTGTTGCAAACATCCAATCAGATGTAAACATCAAAGCAAACAACAGCGGAGGAAATGATGCCTATCCACATCTATACTAAAACAAAGTTTGAAGGCTTGAGAAGGATGAACTTACATTACATGTTAACACGGGCTGGACAAAGCCCTTCTCCATGTTGATGGAAGGATAATTCAATAAATTCCCCAAAGAAAATTCTTTATAAGTGTTGCCATTATTCTACATTTTGCAAAGAGTAAATATAGATCAAATAATATTGGAAGAAACAGAGGATAATGAAGCTCAAAAGTGCATCGATGATACATAATCAAATAGCAATTAGTTAAGTACAGTGTTACAAGGCAAAAGGGAGAGAGGTACTGACAAGAGCAACGCAGAGCCTATTATTGTTTTGAGATCGTATGATCCTTTGAGCAAGGAGATTCATCTGAAATTTTGAGTTGATATCATAGACAGTACCTGACGCTGGGCTCCCAGCAGTTCTAATAGGGGTTTGGCCACTGGAGTAGGGGTAAAGTGTGGTACAGTTGGGCCTGTGTTCTTAGTGGCTGCTGATCTATCTGATTTAACAAGTATCACTACCTTTTCCAAATACCTAGTTTGTACTCCTTGAGGATCTGCACTCACCCTCTTCCTTTTGGACATCTATTACAAAAGAGCAACATTTTACTGGAAAAACATAGTGTGACGACACATGGAATAGGTACAGAAAATGGATAGGTATGGCATATAATCATATATGATGCTTAAACTAAGTAGATGGTGTAACAAAGTAGAAGTAATAGAAGAGGTCAGATGCAAAATATGTGCGACCAATACAACTTTGCAAAGTTAAAGCAAGCACCTTGATGGGTGAATAAGATAGGCCATCCTCCACCATGCCAAGTTTGTTAGCCAGTGGATCATTCTGTAATATTCCTCTCGTGCGCCCATTCTCATATTCATTTTGATAATGTTCAATATCTGACATGCATGAAAACATAAAAACAAGTGAGATTTTCTTTGTAATGTAGAAGTGATTCTAATCCAATACTGCCTCCCTGTAAACCCCTTTGTGCTATCTCTGCAATTCTTTTACAAGATGCCATGCATGCTATAATTTGTTGTGTGCATTAATATAATGTGGCCTACTACTCAAAATATGAGAGATCCAGAAGTGATGACACTTCACAGATGATAGCTTCAACATATAGTAAAGAAGAACAAGTCGACCTGACCTGATAGATTCATAATATACTAAGGGAGAACAACTCGACCTGGCCAGTCGACCGCAAGAGAAGAGTATCATCTTAAAGAAGAGCAGAAGAGCAAGCAAATTGAAGATATTACAAGTCTTTCAATACAATGTCGGTTGGCCACCCATGATGAACCAGAGCGCACAGAGAAATACTATTCTTTCCGGTCTCTCCATATGTGTCTCACATGCATTTCGAAACTAAAGTAGTAACATTTAGCTCACCAATTAAACATCTCTCAGTTTTACTAATATCAGCAATAATATCATATTTGAATTTTTACAACTAAGCTTGTTTAGCTCGATGGGTGGAGCAGTGCTATTACGACACGAACCACGTAGCTGATTGTGGTCATCATAAAATGGGGAAATCATAAGCATGATGAGTACAGTGTTGACCGTGGCAGTTAGATGGCAGATCTGAAGCTGCAAACCGCGCAAAGGGTAGTTAGCAACCGATGTTTGCTTTGACATAACATCTAAGATTTGGTATGGACAAGAAAGTACGGTCAACAAGTGACAAAGAAATGCAATTATGCTGTCTCTCTATATGTCGCGACATGCATTTGGAAACTCAAGTGGGACCTTTAGCTAACCAATTAAATGTGTCGGTTAACTAATATCAGTATCATATCACAACCATATTTGAACAACTAAGCTTTCGAATTCTGAGTGTTGTGTTTTTTAGCTTGAAGGGTGGAGTAATGCTAGTACGACAGAAAGCACCTACGTAGATCATAGTAGAGTAGATCAAAGGGGAAAACCCTAAGCATCAAGAGAAAAATCACGAAAGTGGAACTAGCTGGACCAGTGGGTGGTGCACATGCTTTTCGAAATGAATATAGGAACATTAGGTGACCAATTAAACATTCTCTATTTTAGTGATATGAGCATCATATCAGATTCGTATTTCAACATGTAAGCTTTGGGTTGAGGTCTTGAGGAGCAGTGCTAGCACGACACGAAGCACCTACGATGATGGTAGTGAATATAAAGGGGGGAAACCATAAGCTTTACGAGTATAGTGCCCGTGCCATGGCGGATCTGAAGGTGCAAACCGGACAAAGCTACTTCGCAACCAATGTTTGCTTTCAACCAGGCCCTATGATTTGGTACGGACAAGAAAAGTACAGTAAACGAATTACGATCTATTTTACGGGTGAGATCAATAACTTAAGCACATATATAAGAGTACCACCTCTCTTGCGACGCCGTGTAGGCCTATGTTGATATGTTGAGGGTGTTGCGGGTGCGATGGCTGTCGGCGGCAAGGAAGAAGTCTTTAGACAGCAGACGGCCGGGTCGGGGGATATATCCTGTTGGCGTGGATGAGGCGGTCGTAGGAGCGGCAACGGCAAGGTGGATGACGGCGCCGATGAAGCGAGAGGAGGCGATGAGAGGATCCTGGTCTAGCGCCGTGTGAGGGAGTCCCGTACTAGGGGGTGTCCGGACAGCCGGACTATCGTCACGGCCGGACTCCAAGACTATGAAGATACAAGATTGAAGACTTTGTCCCGTGTCCGGATGGGACTTTCCTTGGCGTGGAAGGCAAGCTTGGCGATACGGATATGTAGATCTCCTACCATTGTAACCGACTCTGTGTAACCCTAACCTATCCGGTGTCTATATAAACCGGAGGGTTTTAGTCCGTAGGACGAACAACAATCATACCATAGGCTAGCTTCTAGGGTTTAGCCTCCTTGATCTCGTGGTAGATCTACTCTTGTACTACCCATATCATCAATATTAATCAAGCAGGAGTAGGGTATTACCTCCATCGAGAGGGCCCGAACCTGGGTAAAAACATCGTGTCCCTTGTCTCCTGTTACCATCCGCCTAGGCGCACAGATTCGGGACCCCCTACCGAGATCCGCGGTTTGAGATCGACATTGGTGCTTTCATTGAGAGTTCCTGCGTGCGCGTCACCGATAGGCCCGATGGCTCCTTCGATCATCAACAACGACGCGGTCCAGGCTGAGACTTTTCTCCCCGGACAGATCTTCGTGTTCGGCGGCTTTGCACTGCGGGCCAATTCGCTCGGCCATCTGGAGCAGATCGAAAGCTACACCCCTGGCCATCAGGTCTGATTTGGAAGTTTAAACTATACGGCCAATATCCGCAGGGACTTGATCTTCGACGGATTCGAGCCGCAGCCAAGCGCGCCACACTGTCTCGATGGGCATGATCTAGCTCTGCAGCCGAATAGGGCCCTGGAGGCCGCACCAGTGTACGCTCCGACCCTTAATCCGGAGTCGGATTCCCCGATCGAGGATGAGTGGTTGAACACCGCCTCGGGGGCTACAATCTCTACAGCGATTGAGCCGAACTCCATCCCTGTCCTTTGCAAAGACCTCGACTCTAGGGTGCCCGACTCCTCTCCGGACTCCGAACCCTCCGCGCCCCTGCCAATCGAATCCGATTGGGCGCAGGTCATGGAGTTCACTGCCGCGGACATTTTTCAGCACTCGCCCTTCGGCGACATCCTGAATTCACTAAAGTCTCTCTCTTTATTCGGAGAGCCCTGCCCGGACTACGGACGGGAAGGTTGGGATGCGGACGAGGAAGAAATTCAACACCCACCCACCACCCACTTTGTAGCCACTGTCGATGATTTAACCGACATACTAGACTACGACTCCGAAGACATCGACGGTATGGACGACGATGTTGGAGACGATCAAGACCCAGCGCCTACAGGGCACTGGAAGGCCACCTCGTCATATGACATATATATGGGGGACATCCCAAAAGATGGGAACGGCGATGGAACAACGGAGGATGACCCCTCCAAGAAACAGCCGAAGCGCCGACGTTAGCGGCGCCGCTCTAAATCCCGACAAAATAAAAACGGTGATTTCGGCACGGGAGATAATAACACCTCGGACAGTGCCGAAGAGAACCCCCTCCAGCAGGACTCAACGCAGGAGGAGGGAGAAGCAAGTCCGCATGACAGTGCGGCAGAAAAAGAGGTTGAGGACGATAATTATGCGCCTCCCTCCGAAGATGAGGCAAGCCTCGACGACGACGAGTTTGTCGTGCCTGAGGATCCCGCCGAACAGGAGCGTTTCAAACGTAGGCTTATAGCCACGGCAAGCAGCCTCAAGAAAAAGTAGCAACAGCTTAGAGCTGACCAAGACCTGCTAGCTGACAGGTGGACTGAAGTCCTTGCGGCCGAAGAGTATGAACTTGAACGCCCCTCCAAAAGCTAGCCCAAACGCAGGCCATTGCCTTGACAAGAGGAAGAAGCACCCAAGTCACCAGCGCATGACATGGCAGACCGGCCACCCCATGGCCGCGATAGAGAGGCCTCTAGACCCTCCGCTCAAGCCACACCCCGACGCCGCTCAAAAAGTACCAAGGCACGGGAAAACGCGCCGGACTTGCGAGATATATTGGAGGATAAAGCAAAACATACAAGATCGATCTACGGATCGCGTGGGCGCCCAGCAATGCGGGATGATTACCGTCGCGCCGGATACAGCAAAACCGGCGGGCGAACCACGATGACAAAGCTCATATGAGCTACGTCGTGATATAGCCCAATATAGAGGCGCCGCACACCCACTATGCTTCACAGATGAAGTAATGGATCATCAAATCCCCGAGGGCTTCAAGCCCGTAAACATCGAATCATACGATGGTACCACAGATCCCGCGGTCTGGATCGAGGATTATCTCCTCCATATCCACATGGCCCGCGGTGATGATCTACATGCCATCAAATATATCCCACTCAAGCTCCAAGGACCAGCTCGACACTGGCTCAATAGCTTGCCAGCAGAATCAATTGGTTGTTGGGAGGACCTGGAAGCCTCATTCCTTGATAACTTCCAGGGCACATATGTGCGACCACCAGACGCCGATGACCTTAGCCACATAATTCAGCAGCCAGAAGAATCGGCCAGACAATTCTGGACTCGGTTCCTAACAAAGAAAAATCAAATCGTCACCGTCCGGATCACGAGAGGCCCTTGCAGCCTTCAAACATAACATCCATGACGAGTGGCTTGCCCGGCACCTAGGACAGGAAAAACCGAAATCTATGGCAGCCCTCACAACCCTCAAGACTCGCTTTTGTGCGGAAGAGGACAGCTGGCTAGCTCGAAGCAACAACTTGGCCAAACATCCGGATAGTCCGGATACCAAGGACAGCAATGGCAGGTCACGTCGCAATAAGAATAAGCGCCGCATTAACGGCGATATCTGAAGATACGGACCGTCAACGCCGGATTCAGAGGCTCTAAACCCGTCGCGAAAAGAAGCCATTCAAAAGAAATACCCAGGCCCATCCAACTTGGACCGCATACTAGATCGCTTGTGCCAAATACATGGCACCCCGAAAAACCAGCCAATCACACCAACAGGATTGTTGGGTGTTCAAGCAAGCGAGCAAGTTAAGTGCGAACTCAATGACAAGGGACTGCATAGCGATGACGAGGAAGAGCCCCGCCGCCGAACAATAGAGGACAGAAGGTTTTCCCACACAAGTGCGGACGGTGAACATGATATCGCAACCCACATACCCAAAAGGGGCGGAAGCGTGCTGCTGCGGGACGTATATGCGATGGAGCGGTCGCCCCAAAGTTCAACCCATGGTCTTCCTGCCCAATCACCTTCGATCGAAGGACCACCCTACTAGCATCCGTCACGGCAAGCCGCGCATTGGTTCTTGACCCAATTATTGACGGATTTCACCTCACCGAGTCCTGATGGACGGCGGTAGCAGACTGAACCTGCTTTATCAGGATAAAGTGCGCAAAATGGGCATAGACCCCTCAAGGATCCAACCTACAAAGACGACCTTTAAAGGCGTCATACCGGGTGTAGAGGCCAATTGCACAGGCTCAGTCACACTCGAAGTGGTCTTCGGATCTCCGGACAACTTCTAAAGCGAAGAGTTAATCTTCGACATTGTCCCATTCCGCAGCGGCTATCATGCATTGCTCGGACGAACCGCATTGCAAAGTTCAATGCGGTGCCGCCTCACGCATACCTCAAGGTCAAGATGCCAGGCCCTCGAGGAGTAATCACGGTCAATGGAAACACCGGCGCTCTCTCCGAACGGAGGAGCACACGGACCCTCATGGCGGAGGTGCAAAGCAGCCTCTCACGGCAATTCCCGAGTCCGGCCACTAAGCATCCGGACACCGCCAAGCGCGCCCGGAGTAACCTGCAACAAGACCACCTGGCACGATTCAAGCACGAGTAGCAATCCGTCCCCAACCCCAGCCCTCGCGAAATTGCGATGCTAGTACCACGCGTACATAATTACGCTCTGGAGATACCATGGGCACATGGGGAGGGGCAAGACAACGGCACGCCAAGAATGCGGCTATACCGCACCAGGGGCTCCCGTTTGTGTCACTTCCTTTTTCTTTCTTCTTTTTTCCTTTTTTTATTTACTTTAGGACCCCGTCTTTGAGAAGTCCTGTCCGGCACTCGAATCGCCGAACTCACGATGCAACAGCCAGGGAAGCGGAAAGCCACGTCAAGTGTTCAGGTGGTCTCTATTACGAGCATTATACCTGTTTTACATATCATCCAGCAGCTTACCCCTGGAGGGGGACATGTTAGATAGTCCCATCCCTTGCTTACCGCACTATTTGTATTGTTCTGCTTCCATTGCAGTACCTTTTTGAATAAACAATACACAGCTTTTTGCTTATTATTGCTCTATTTCCTTTATATATACATGTGTTCATTTCATGACATGTTGCAACCGTACACTTTGGTACGGCCAATACACCAAGGGCTTAAGTATCCCAAAATTATGGTGTGATAAGTCCGAACACTTTCACAAGTCGGCACCGAACTTATAGCATTATATGAATTGGCTCGAATCATGTCTTGGGTCAATAGTTGGTCTGCCGGCTCCGTGTTTTGGTACCTTACGTTCCGCTATATCGGCTAAGGTAGCACCGGAGAACCACTGCGATTATGCCCCGCTTATGCTGGGTCGAGCACCTCGATGGAAAGCTAAAACTGACCGTCATGATAGGGCGAGAGCGATCGCTGTTCGAGAGGTTTTTGGGTCCCTAAAGACTTATGCCGCTTAGAGCGAGGAACGGAATTGTCCCAAGGCGTGATAGTGCCCGAACTCAGTCTTCGAATACTAGGGGCTTCACGAAATTTAAAATTATAGAATTCTATGGCTAAGTGAGAGTGTTCAAGCATTATAAATCCGGTTGCCTTGTTCGTTGTGTTGGCGCCTCCTAGATGGACCCAAGAATGGGAACAAGAGTGCTCAAGTTTATCCCGAACACCCCAGCACTCATGGCATGGGGGTTGAAGCCAACGACTTGCCATCTCTCAAATTTGATAAACGGCCGCACAGAAGGTAATATTTTAAATTAATAAGCGTTGCTTAGCGCATATGAACAAGTTTTCAACGTACAGGATAACAAATGCGAGTTCATTCAAAAATTACATCTCTGGAGCACTCATCCGCTATTTGGCAGGCACCCTTCAGGAGGCCCTCATAGTACATTTCGGGCGTGCGATGCTCATGGCCCTTCGGTGGCCCGTCCGCCACAAGCCTCTCCGCATCCAGCTTGACCCAATGCACTTTAGCACGGGCAAGGGACCGACGGACACCTTCAATGCAGATGGAGCGCTTGATGACTTCAAGCCGCGGGCAGGCGTTCACCAGCCGCTACACCAAGCCGAAGTAGCTCCCGGGCATGGCCTCCAATGGCCACAGCCGTGCTATAAGGCCCTTCATGGCCTGTTCGGCGACATTATGGAGCTCGACCAGCTGCTTCAGCTGATCACTAAGGGGCACCGGATGGTCGGCCTCAGCATACTGAGACCAGAACACCTTCTCCGTGGAGCTCCCCTCCTGGGCGCGGTAGAATGCGGCAGCGTCAGACGCACTATGGGGCAAATGTGCGAATGCTCCTGGAGAGCTCCGAATCCGGGTAAGTAATAGATAATTCACTCTCACATGCTTGCTTTGCATAAAGAATGCCTTACCCACTGCTATCTTCTTTAAAGACTCAATTTCTTGGAGGGCTTTTTGGGCCTCGGCCTTAGCAGCTTTGGCACTCTCAAGAGCTGAGGCGAGCTCGGACTCTCGAGTCTTCGAGTCACGCTCCAAACTCTCGTGTTTTTCCACGAGAGCTTGGAGCTCTTGCCGTACCTTGGCCAGCTGCGCCTCCCCCTTCTCTCGCTCGGTGCGTTCCGCAGCTGCTTTGTTTTCGGCCACGGACACCGCTTCCTTAAGGGCCGCCACCTCGTTCGTGGCCCCTGCAGTACCCATGTTATTCCTCTTATTTTTCGCCACCAAAACCTTTTCTATAAGGTATTTCTTTAATAAGGTCTTACTTACCTTCCTTGTCCTCGAGCTCCTTCTTGGCTTGTCCGAGCTCGTTCTCGGACCGCTCAAGATTCTGCTTCAATACATGGACCTCCATGATCGGTCTGGCGCAATGTCAAGAGCAAGAGCCTGCATTCCCATATTGACATACTTATGTTAGACTCCTGCGTATATCTTTTAGATCCTTAGTCCGGCTTTTCTTTGAACATCGAACTAAGCATCGTGGGCTACTGTCTATGCGGTTATATTTTTACATATTCTAAAACTTACCTCAAAGCCTGTTAGAAGGCTGGTACAGGCTTCGGTCAGTCCGCTCTTGGCGGACTGAACTGTCCGGATCACCGCACTCATGACAGTGCGGTGTTCCTCCTCGATGGAAGCGCTGTTAAGCGCCTCTTGTAAGCTATCCGGTGCCTTCGGTTGGACGGAGGACACCGGTGTCTTAACCTTCTTACGAAGGATCCGCTGTCCGGACTCCGGAACCGCTGATGGTTCCGGCATGGAGTCCGGACGAGGGTCGGGCTTAGAGCCCCTGGGGATCTTGCCCCTCGCGCGCCTGGAGTCCGGGAGGTCGCCTTGTGCCACCTCCTGCGCTACCTCCTCTTGACCAGGCCCCCCTTGGGGCCCCGCCGCGGCGTCGCCCACAGCGTGAGGCGAGGAGGCGGTCGGAAGCGAGGTACTCTCCATTTCCGACGAGCCCAGGGACCCGCTCGATGAATCGGCGAACTCGCCCTTGGGCGGGCTGCACGGTTGTTCAACATTAGAGAACGCTCTGCAATAATAAAAAACCATGGGTATCCGGACACCTACGATCTCGCCAGGGGCTTGGACCTTGTAGACCAGTCCTCCTCGTCATCATCGACGTTGGCGGAGAAGTCCGGAGGAAGGGTTCTCCCCTTCTTGGACCCTCCGGCCTCCCCAGTTGGGGCGGCCTTCCTTTTCTTCTCCTCCCCCGCTGGGGGAGGAGCTTCTTCTTCTTCCTCCTCGTCTTCAGGAGAGGATTCCGCTTCGGAATCTGACAGCACCTGGCGTCAGGAGCTCCTTTGAGTTCCCGTGGCCTCCTTCTTGGCCTTCTTCTCCGGCACCACGTACGGCGCCGGAGCCAGCAGTCCCGTCAATCGGGCGTTCTTCGGGTCTTCTGGCAAAGGAGTCGGACAGTTAATCTGTCCGGACGTCTTCAGCCAGTCCTGTCAAAGATTAGGGAGTTTTAGATCCCATGTAGAGTCAATTTATGAAAAAAGAGTCCCGTAAAGGGTAAAATGTCACGCCCAAGATGCGACCCTATCCTAAAGGAACTCGAAGGTCCCACCAAGGATAGAAGTGCATCTTGAAGACGCTTTTGCAAGGTGGATATCATTACATCAACATTACATAATAGTGGAGATACATCCAAGATATACAAAGGCACATGAATACAACAATACAACATACATAAGATCAACATCCGACTACGGATGAAACATAAACAGAAACTCAAACAATATCAACCCTGCTAGCCCAGGCTGCGGACCTGGAACCTGTCCCCTGATCGAAGAAGAAGCAGAAGGAGAACTCCAAAACAAGCAAACATCGCTCTCGCATGATGATCATCGCATAACCTGTACCTGCAACTGTTGGTGTAGTAATCTGTGAGCCACGAGGACTCAGCAATCCCATTACCATGGGTATCAAGACTAGCAAAGCTTAATGGGAAAGGAAGGGGTAAAGTGGTGAGGGTGCAGCAGCGACTAAGCATGATATGGTGGCTAACATACGCAAATAAGAGCGAGAAGAGAGCAAGCGGAACGGTCGAGAAGCTAGCAATGATCAAGAAGTGATCCTGAACTCCTACTTACGTCAAACATAACCCAAAACCGTGTTCACTTCCCGGACTCCGCCGAAAAGAGACCATCACGGCTACACACACGGTTGATGCATTTTACTTCAGATCTAGTGTCAAGTTATCTACAACCGGACATTAACAAATTCCCATCTGCCCATAACCGCGGGCATGACTTTCGAAAGTTTATACCCTGCAGGGGTGTCCCAACTTAGCCCATGATAAGCTCTCACGATCAACGAAGGATATTCCTTCTCCCGGGAAGACCCGATCAGTCTCGGAATCCCGGTTTACAAGACATTTCGACAATGGTAAAACAAGACCAGCAAGACCTCCCGGCGTGCCGACACCCTGATAGTAGCCGCGCGTATCTCGTCTCAGGCCACGACCGGATGAGCAGTCCGTACAACTAAAACCAGGCCTCGAGTTTCCCGGAGGAGGCGCTGCAAAGGGATCTAGTTCGGACCAACACTTAGACAAGCATTGGCCCGGGGGGGCTAAAATAAAGATGACCCTTGGGTTAATTACCCCCAAGGGAAAGGTATAGGTGGTAGGCAAATGGTAAAACCAATGTTGGGCCTTGATGGAGGAGTTTTATTCAAAGCGAACTGTCAAGGGGGTCCCATAAATCACCCAACCGCGTTAGGGACGCAAAATCCGGGAACATAATACCGATATGACGGAAACTAGGGCAGCAAGAGTGGAACAAAACACCAGGCATAAGGCCGAGCCTTCCACCCTTTACCAAGTATATAGATGCATTAATTAAATAAGAGATATTGTGATATCCCAACATAATCCTGTCCACCATGGAGCAATCTTTAACTTCACCTGCAACTAACAACGCTATAAGAGGGGCTGAGCAAAGCGGTAACATAGCCAAGCAATGGTTTGCTAGGAAGGGTGTCAAAGGTTAGAGGTTCATGGCAATTTGGAGGCTTGAGGAGCAAAAGATAGGTAACACAGCATAACGAAAGAACGAAGCAACTAGCATAGCAATGATAGTAATGAGATCCAAGGTGATGGTCATCTTTCCTGAAACCCCGCTAGGAAGAAGAACGAGTCCATGAAGAAGAAGAACGGATGAAGCCGAACCAAGCGTAGACGAACGAATCCTCACGATCGCAACGAAACGGGAACTATCGAGAAGAAGCACACAACATGGTAAACACACCACTCATATACAAGACATGATGCTCAACCAAGTATGATGCAAGGCAAGACTACATGAAGCTACTCATGGCAAGAGATGGAGCATAATTAAACTACCTATCTAGGCAAGTTTAAATGAGGCCGGAACAACAAACAACAATTCCGGAAAATCCCCATGTGCATACTTTAGATTTGGTACTGTTCTGCTCTAATCATATTTTAGTATTGTTAAACAGGAAAATAAAGTGCACCACGTTAAACTAGGCATTTTCCCACCCCATTTACATATAAACTTTATTTAAAACCGAGCTACGGTTATTTAGTTATGAAATAAATCATTCTAACATGGCATTTGAGAAAATTTAATCAAACAGTATTTTAAACATTTTTAAACATGGATGAAAGTGGCATATTATGAAACTAGATGAAAATCTAAGCATTTTACATATACAAAACATTTTAAACCGATGCACGGTTAAAGAGTTTTTATATGCATGAAGAGCAAGGGGTTTTCTGCAATTCTGAAAATCCTGGGATAAATGCTAAAATCGCAGATCTGAAAAAAAATACTACACTGAGCCGAATCTGGCTGCACTGCTGGGCTAACAGAGAGGAGGGCTCTGGCGCTCACCCATGGGCTTCAGCCCGTTAGTGGAGGAGGCCATTGGGGGGGTTGAGGAGGCGCGCTGGGCCTCGCAATCTAGCCCCGGAGGCCTAGTTGACGAAGCGGTCAACTGATGCGTTGTGTTGATGTGGCCGCGTGCGTCTGTGGATGAAGCAGACAGCTGTGGGTGAAGCAGGGGACTTGGCGGGCGGCGCATGGGCAACGGCGGTGGACCAAGGCGAAGCAGGGGAGGTCCGGCAGGGGTGCGAGAACTCGATTTCGTCCGGATCCGGCCGGACTTGGTCGTGGACGGCGCTAGGATGAGGAGGACGCCGGCCTTGGCGCGATGACGACGAGGCGGACGACGGCTGGGAAACCCGGCGTGGACGAGCCAAATCCGAAGGCCGACGAGGACGCCCGGGGAACGAGGCAAGCTCAGGCGCAGCCATGGCGTGGAGGAGGAGTTCCTGGAGAGGGAGAGAGAGGTTACGGGGAGGAGAGAACAGAGCAGAAGAGAAGATGAAGGGCAGGGGCGTCGCGACCTGGTTCTGCTGCGGGGTCGACGGGGCACGGTCCAGGTGGCTGGGACGCCGGCGCGAGGAGGCTCGGGGTGGCACGAGGCCGAGGGATGGAGGCGTTCGTCTTGGGCAGTGAGAGGAAGCACAAGGAGGCACCATGGACGAGCTCCTGCTCGTTTCGACGGACAACAGGCGAGGAACTCGGGCGCCTCGAGCACAAGATCGAGCAGGGAGGTGTTGTCGCTGGCTGATGCGGTTTGGACTGCTCGAGGATGGGCGCGCATGACGAGGGAGGTGGTCGGTGCGATCTGGTTGGGTGGAATGGATCGGGAGGGATCCCGATGTGGAGAGGACAAGGGGGGTGGAGGCGCGATGGAATGGGAAGGATGGGACAGGATCCCTAGATCCTAGGGTTGGGGTCTATTTATATAGCAAGTAGGTAAATAGGAGGGGCATTTGGTACCTCCGATTTTAACCGGACGAACGAGAATAAATAGCTTAGGAGAGTCCAACGAGAAACCGATGATGATAAAGGGATGTTTAGGGATGATCCGGATCCAACGGTCATGACAGCTCGGGTCGGGTCCGGAAGAAGTTTTGGACGCGCGCGCGAGGGGGCTGCGAGCTGACAAGAGAGGTTAGGTGGTCACGGTCAAGAGGGAAGCGAAAACCCGATTGGTCTTGGAACGGTCAACGAAAGCAAGGAGGGACGCGGCAACTATGAGCGGATGCAAGTTTAATGAAAAACATGTAGATGCGAAGCGCATGATGCTATGAGATGAGATGCATGACATGAACAAAATGCAAAACAAAATCCAAAAACCCAACCATGGAGGAAATAACATATCGCATCTCCAGAAAAGGCAAGAGTTGGAGCTACGAATATGGAAAGTTGTATCCGGGGCGTTACAACACTCCACCACTACAGAGGATCTCGTCCCGAGATCTAGGATGGCACCGGAGAGAAACGAAAGATGAAGAGAAGAGGTAAAACTAAGTTGCTTCTTTGACAAACGAGTGAGACTAAAGAACCTTGAGAGGTTGAAAAGTTGAAAGAAAGAACGTAACATAGTTGAACACAATTGAGAGCACTGCGGTAGAAAATAGAAACAAGGAACACCATGTGAACCTTGGAGGTTGCAAAGCTATGAATGACGAGTACAATGGACAAGAAGGAATTGGAACCACTCTGGTTGAAACGAGATAAACAAGGAACAAGGACGATCAAATTCGAACAGCACTCCGGTTGAAAAGGGATGCAAGACTTGATAAGATGCAAAGAACTTGAGCAGAGGACATAACACTCCTCTTAAAACGGATAAGCAAGGAAAAGAACATGATATTGGCAAAACGAGATGATGGGGTGAAGAGAGCAACATCACAATGCCTTCGGAAGAAAGAATAGAAGATAGATCATTGGAATAACAGAATGGAGAAGAAAATGACATCTTCTGCCACAAATGAACTTGAAAAGCATCCTTGCAAATAAGAATTGAACGGAGTTGTTGGAAAATCAACAACGAAAAGCACGAGCTTGTTATGGGCTTATGGCAAACATCTCAAAATGATGAGGTGACAACCCGCCATTAACAGAAACAATAGATTGGTTGAGATCAATGAAGATAAGAGAAACTTCTTCACCGAGATGCGAAAGAGAAAATTGGATCATTGATAAGCACCACAAATAGCTACATTCCTTAGGGAAGGCTGTAGGTGAAATATAACCCAATATAACTCCAACAAAAAGATTGATTGGTTGAAAAGATCTCGTGAACGAAGAGAAAATGATGGATTTAAAATACCTAATTCTTGACAACATATGAATCATGAAACATGAAGGAAATTGTCAAGAGTGACATAACACCACCTCCAAAGATAAGGTAGCAAGAATTGCACTTTGGAATGCAAGATGAAGAATACTTGAGCTCCTCAAAGCAAAACATGTGTTGAACACCATGTTTATTTTAGAGTATAGCTTGACGGATCATAACTTCGAGAGAAATCTTGAAGAACAATTGAAGAATGAAAAGAATCCTTGACGAACCATCATGTAGAGCCTCTATGAAGAACTCTGGTAATTAAAAAAATGATAAAACGAAAGAGAAGTTGAGAACACAAGTTGAAGCCTTGCGATTATTTAGATGGAGCTTCGAGACGAGATAATGCGGAAAACTTGGAACTCCGGAAGAGGAATGTGACGCCCCAAGACCGGAGCTTCAGTTGCCTTCCAGGGTTTCCGAGTTTTTGTCGTGTGATTTGTTTTGTTTGTTGCATTTCATCATGTCATTATTTCTGTTGCCGTCATGTTTTAAAACTTGCATTCGTTAGTCGTTGACGTTTCTCCCTTTGCCTTCATCACCTTCCCTCTTGACGCGCCACCTAACCCCTCTTTGCACAAAGTGCATAGACCCTCTCGCGTCCCAAAACTTCCTTGACCCAAACCGGACTGTCGCTACCGTTGTGTCCGGATCATCCCCTAACGTCTACAAAACATCTCTGTTTTGTTAATTGGGCTCCCTAACTATTTTTTTCGCGACCGTTCGTTTTCGATCGGAGGGACGAAATAGCCCCAAACCAAAATCCCTCACTATATAATCAGTCTACTCTAACCCTAGAAACTAGGGATCCTGTCCCATCCATCCACTCATTCCCTTTTCGGCCGCCGCCACTCTCTCATCGGGATCCTCCCCGATCCACCCAACCAGCCGCAGCCTTCTCTTTCCTTGATCCAAATCCACCGAGCCCACCCTCTTCGGATCCAACCAGCACCCGATCCCCCCTGCCCGAGCTCCTCACCGCGCCACCGGAGCCCCGAGCCGCCACCTCGTCGCCTCGCCGGAGATGAGTCCCCGGGAGACCCTTTCGCTGCCTGCCTTTCTCCTTCCTCCTCTAATCTCTCTCCCTTCCTCGTTTGTTTTCTTTCTACCAGGAGAACGGGCTCGCCCTGCTGCCATCACCGCCGGTGCAAGCTTCAGACTGCCGAGCTCGCCATCGCCTCGCGCTTCCTTCCCGGCCGTGCCGGTCGGCTGTCTCCCGGCCCACGCTGTCTCGGCCGGACCTCACCGGAAGGAGCATCACCGCCAAGTCCAACCTCTGCCCGATCCGGTCGCTCCGCTTTGGATCCGCCGGCTCCTGTCGCCTCCCCATGCCCGAGAGCCCGCGGCCATCTTCCTCGCCGGGTGCCCGCCAAGTCCTCTCGCTTCTAGGGTCGCTGCCATCCCGCCCTTGCTGGACCTCCTCAGCTCGCCGGAGCCCCAAGACCCCCGCCAAGTCCTCTGCAGGAGCTGCGTCATCGCTGCTGCTCCTCTTCATCGAGCCGCCCAAGTCCTGTGAAGCCGTCGCCGTCGCCAAGTCCCTCCTGCCGCGTTCACCTCCCGCCATCGCCCGGATCCGGCGCCCCTTCGTCCGTCCTCGCCCGGATTGAGCAGCGCCCTGCTCGCTCTGCATCGAAAGCGAGAGGGCTTTGCTCGATTCCTGCCTCGCTCTGTTTTCGTTATTCGAAACAAACAGCAACAACTCCTCGCTCGTCGCGTTGACCGCATCAAACCAGCGCTGGGCGTGTCTCGCGCAAGGCCTAGCGCGCCCCCTGTCGGCCTCCCTCTCCACCAAACGGGCCTCAGCCCATGGGTGAGCGCCCCAGTGCCCCTCCTGTGTTTTCCTCCTGTTGGGCCAGCCTGCAGATTCGGCCCGAGTCACTGTTTTTTTTTCGCGAACGAATTTACTAATTATCCAGTAAATTACTGTTTTGCAGAAAACCCCCTGTTCATCATGCATATAATAACTTTTTAATAGTGCATCACATGTAAAAACTTAATATGTGAAACTTGCTTAAAATTTTGTGTTGTTTAATAATTTGCCACTTTCATCTACGTTAAAAATGTTTAACATGCTGTTTGTGTTTATTTTACATAATGCCATGCTAAAATGATTTATTTCATAACTAAATAACCGTAGCTCCATTTTAAATAAATTATATATGTAAATGGGATAGAAAAATGCCTAGTTTAACATGGTGTACTTGTTTGGCATGTTTAACAACATTAAAATTGTGTTTAGGGCAGAACAGTACCTAATCCATAAATATGCACATGAGGATTTTCCGGACTCGTTGTTCGTTGTTTCCGCCTCATTTAAACTTGCCTAGTTAGGTAGTTTTGTTGTGCTTCACCCTTGCCATGATGATCAACATTTAATATTGTTGGGTACATAACCGAGATCAAACTAAATAAGTGATGTGGTGTTTTGTCAATATGCAACCCGTTGCATATTGAGCTCCATTTAACTTGTAGTTTTGGTTGTGCATATTGCCATGCCATGCCTCATTAAACCGGACATGCATCATACTTGATTGTGCATCATGCCATGTTTATGATTGTGTGTTTACTATGTTGTTTGCTTCTTTCCGGTTGCTTCTCTCGTTAGCTTCGGTTCCGTTCGGAGTTGTGAGGATTCGTTCGACTTCGTCCGCTTGTCTTCTTCATGGACTCGTTCTTCTTCCTTGCGGGATTTCGTGCAAGATGACCATACCTCGAAATCACTTCTATCTTTGCTTGCTAGTTGCTCGCTCTTTTGCTATGCCTATGCTACGATGCCTACCACTTGCTATATCATGCCTCCCATGTTGCCATGTCAAACCTCTAACCATCCTTTCCTAGCAAACCGTTGTTTTGCTATGTTACCGCTTTGCTCAGGCCCTATTATAGCGTTGTTAGTTGCAGGTGAAGATGAAGTTTGTTCCTTGTTGGAACATGGAGATGTTGTTCCTTGTTGGAACATGTTTACTTGTTGGGATATCACAATATATCTTATTTAATTAATGCATCTATATATTTGGTAAAGGGTGGAAGGCTCGGCCTTATGCCTAGTGTTTTGTTCCACTCTTGCCACCCTAGTTTCCGTCATATCGGTATTATGTTCCCGGATTTTGCGTCCCTAACGCAGTTGGGTGATTTATGGGACCCCCTTGACAGTTCGCTTTGAATAAGACTCCTCCAGCAAGGCCCAACATTGGTTTTACCATTTGCCACCTAAGCCTTTTTCCCTTGGGTTCTGCAGACTCAAGGGTCATCTTTATTTTAACCCCCGGGCCAGTTCTCCTCCGAGTGCTGGTCCAAACTAGAGCCACTTGCGGTGCCGCCCCGAGGCAACTTGGGGTATCATCGGTTGCCGTACGTAGTGTTCATCCGGTGTGCCCCGAGACCGAGATATGTGCAGCTCCTATCAGGATTTGTCGGCACATCCGGCGGCTTTGCTGGTCTTGTTTTATTCTGTCGAAATGTCTTGTAGTCCGGGATTCCGAGATCGATCGGGTCTTCGGTAGAAGGAATATCCTTCGTTGACCGTGAGAGCTTATAATGGGCTTGTTGGGACACCCTGCAGGGTATTATCTTTCAAAGCCGTGCCCGCGGTTATGTGGCAGATGGGAATTTGTTAATGTCTGGTTGTAGAAAACCCGAAGTTGATCTTAATTAAAATACACCAACCGCGTGTGTAACCGTGATGGTCTCTTCTCGGCGGAGTCCGGGAATTGAACACGGTGTTGGAGTTATGTTTGATGTAAGTAGTTTCAGGATCACTTCTTGATCATAGTTGTTCGACCGTGCCTTGCTTTCTCTTCTCGCTCTCTTTTGCGATTGTAGCCACCATATATGCTAGTCGCTTGCTGCAGCTTCACCTCACTACTCTGTCCTTCCTATAAGCTTAAATAGTCTTGATCTCGCGGGTGTGAGATTGCTGAGTCCCGTGACTCATGTGATACTTCCAAAACCAGTTTGCGGTGCCGATGAAACCGTGCAGGTGGCGATCCGAGCTCAAGGAGGAGCTCGATGAAGATCTTGTTCATTGTGTTGTTTCGTTTCAGTTGATCAAGAGTGGAGCCAGTTGGGACGATCGGGATCTGTGTAGCATTTGGGGTAGTCTTCTTTTATTTTGGTTCCGTAGTCGGACCTTGATTGTATCTGTATGATGTAATGCTTTACTCATGTATTGTGTGAAGTGGCGATTGTAAGCCAACTATGTATCTCTTTTTCCCTTATGTATTACATGGGTTGTGTGAAGATTACCTCACTTGCGACATTGCTTTCAATGCGGTTATGCCTCTAAGTCGTGCTTCGACACGTGGGAGATATAGCCGCATCGAGGGCGTAACAAGTTGGTAATCAGAGCCTTCCCCGACTTAGGAGCCCCCTGCTTGATTGTTTGCTGGCGTTGTTGAGTCTAGAACGGAAAATGTTTTGAGTCTTAGGATTATATATATCGAGAGTAGGATTCTTTTACTCCTCGGTCCCCCTTCGCCGCTGGTGAGGCATCCCGACGAGAGTTTTGACTTGTCTCTTCTCAAATTTCACTAAAAAATTTAGGATCACGGGTATCTTGGAATCGTTCGATGGTTTTGTGACGAGAACATTGTTCTTGGTGCCTCGACATTTAGGGGTTGTGGCGGTGTCCCGGGAGTTGAGCTCCGAGGTGTTGTCGCCACAATTTTATCGTTGCAGTTCGGAATACCTGAGTTTTACCGACATCGAAATCTCTTTTGTGCAGTTGTTGGTGAGATAACCCGATAGCCCAAAGATCGAGGCGAAAGGGAGTATTGCCATGACTTGTATAACGGATGTTTTTCAAAGGTCGAGGTACACGATTTCGAGGATTTCTTGGTTATGTGTTGACGGATGGATACAGCTGGATCTAGGTATTGTTAGTTTGGGTGATATATTTTGTGTCCCTCAGATCCCCAACACCTGATTGCATAACCAGAAAGTTTCGGGAGTTTATAAGTGGGAATTCAAGTATCTCGTAGGATATCCTTCCAACACACACATGATACGATATGGGATCTATCATATGTTTGTTTCCGGCTTATTCTGCAAGCCAAATCCTTTGTTTTTGTTCCGTTTTGTGGTATTCAAGTTGCTTCAATGCCAAGTGTCGATTCCATACCTTATTCTAAACGGTGTTCTCATATTTCTATGTGGATGCTAATCCTTCTTGTTCATCAAGGTCGTCTTTTCAATCCTTTACAACCGTGTGCTTCTCTCCAAGTAAATCCGATCATTGCAACATTCGCAAGATCAATTCTAAGCTTTTTTTTCTCAACGGTGTTCGTTTCATCCGACCCAAGTTGTTTTAGGTTTTCCCACCCTCCCACCCTTTTTCTTCAGGGACTCAAATTTCTTAATCAAGTATCCATTTTATTGAGTGAAGTTTCTTCATTCTTTTCCTTTAAATGTTTTATCCGGTGATTTCTCATGAAGACGCTAAGGAAGCTTCAACCTTATCTTTGTTCCATTCTAATTTTCTTTTCCGATGGATTTAACTCAAGCTTTCAGTGTTGATCATATTCCTTTCCTTGTTGCAAATGCTTTCTCTTGCCGATGCATCTCCTAAACATTCACTTCTCGCTATTCATTTGGTTGGGAGTGATGAAGATATCTCAGAAGATTCGTGTTTCCATTCTTAATCCGTTCAAGTTATTTCGAGATTGTTATCTCATTCAAGCCATTTAAATCAACCGGTGCAACCTCCCTTTCAAACAATTGTTCAACGGTGTTTTCTTTTGAGTGGGCCCTAACCCACAGGTCTTTTCCCAGGATCTTACCTGACTCTTTTAATTTCCCCGGAGTTATTCTCAATTCTTTTCAAGTGTGACGTAAGAATGGATTCCATCAGTCACATGCCTTTTCCAAGATCAATTTCAAACCATTTCATTGTTGAATCAACCTCTTTGCTTTTCATTCTACCGGAGTATCTCAACAATTTTGGTGGTGTTTCTCGTCGTCATTCTCGAATTTTTCAAAACCAAAGAAGAGTTTCTCTTAAATCTTGCTCCATTCTCTTCAAGATTCATGGTTCTAGTTTGATGCCATCCTCTCATAATTGTTTTAGATTGTGAGAATTATTTTCACCCATCCGGAGCAATTCAGGAGTCTTTTCAGTTTGATTCTTCGGAGCCATCATCTCAAAATTATTCATTCCAGCTTTCAGCTCTTGTTCCCCAAATCTCACCGGTGCATCGTCGAAATATCCTCTAATCTGTTCATGATCTCTTCATTCTAATGTATCTAAATTCCCCTCAAGCATCTTCTTTCGTTTTCCAATTCTTCCTGGTGAATTGTGCCTTTGCTACTTTCATTTTCAATTCTTACGGTGGTTCGTTCAAGAGTTCTCTTCCTTCGTTATCATATAGACTCATTCGTTCTTTCCAATTCTACCGGTGGTTCGTTCAAGACCTTCCCAAGTTTGCGCCATATCTATCTTAATCCTTTCTATGTGAATAAGTAGTATGCCAAATCCGTTGCTTGTCATCAATTTAATTGGTGAAGGATGAGCATAATGTAATTCTTATCCTTGTCCCATCGAGTAAATTCAATTCCTTATTTTGGAGGTTCATCAAAATTCTTTATTTCATTTATTCATCTTTCTTTCCAGAGTTCCAAGTTTTCTCGGTTATATCATTTCAAAGCTTCATCTTATCACTGCAAGGCTTCACCTTGTGTTTTCAACTTCTCTTTCTTTCTATCACCCTTTTGGTTACCGGAGTTCATCATGGAGGTTCTACATGGTGCTTCCTCAAGGATTCTTTTCATTCTTCAATTGTTCATCAAGATTTCTCGCGGAGTTAAGATCCGTCAAGCCATACTTCAAAATAAACATGGTTCCAACACATGTTTTGTTTTGAGGAGTTCAAGCATTCTTCATCTTGCATTCCAAAGTGCAATTCTCTCTTGAGATGGTGTTATGTCATTGTTGATAATTTTCCTTCGTGTTTCATGATTCACAGATTTTTAAGAGTGACATATTTAAATCCATCATTTTATCTTTGTTCATGAGATATTTAAATCCATCAATCTCTTCTTTGGAGTTGTCTTGGGCTATATTTCACCTAAAGCTTTCCCTAAGGATTGTTGCTATTTATGGTGCTTATAAAGGACCCAAGTTCTTCATTTGTCCTCTCGGTGAAATAAGTTTCTCGTCTCCTTGTTCATACCGATCCAATCTGTTGTTTCCGTTGGTGGCAGAAACTCACCTCATAATTTTGAGAAGTTTTCCATAAGCCCACTACAAGGTTATTCTTTTCGTTGTTGGTTTTCCAACAACTCCGTTCTATCCTTCTTTGTAAGGATGCTTCATTCAAATTCATTTGTGGTAGAAGTTGTCATTTTATTCTCCGTCCGCTTATCCCAACAATCTAGATTCTATTCTTTCGCTTCAAGGCATTGTGATGTTGCTCTCTTCACCCATCGCCTCGTTTTGTCAAGATCATGTTCTTTTTCTTGCTTTGTCCATTTAACCGGAGTGTCGTGTTTTCATTCGAGCTCTCTCATCTTATCAAGTTTTGCCCCCCTTCTCAACCGGAGTGTTGTCTGAAATCTTTCTTACCCCTGTGCCATTTTCCAATAGTTCCGGAGGCAGTGTGTTGTTGATTTCATCAAGTATCATTCTATCTTCTCAAGTTCATGTTCAATTCCTTCCATTTACAGTCGGAGTGCTGCCAAAATTATATCATTCTTGTTCATTCTTATCTCGTTTTAACCGGAGTGGTTCCAATTCCTTCTTGTCCATTGTAATCGTCATTCATAGCTTTGCAACCCCCAAGGTTCACAGGGTGTTCCTTGTTTCTATTTTCTACTGGAATGCTCTCAATTTCCTTCAACTCTATTGTGTTATTCTTTCAAGTTTCAACCTCTCGAGGTTCATTGGTTTCATTCGTTTGCCAAAGAAGCAACTTAGTTTTACCTCTTCCTCTCCCGCTTTTCTCCGGTGCCATCCCAGATCTCGGGACGAGATCCTCTTGTAGTGGTGGAGTGTTGTGACGCCCCAAGACCGGAGCTTCAGTTGCCTTCCAGGGTTTCCGAGTTTTTGTCGTGTGATTTGTTTTGTTTGTTGCATTTCATCATGTCATTATTTCTGTTGCCGTCATGTTTTAAAACTTGCATTCGTTAGTCGTTGACGTTTCTCCCTTTGCCTTCATCACCTTCCCTCTTGACCGCGCCACCTAACCCCTCTTTGCACAAAGGCATAGACCCTCTCAAGGCGTCCAAAACTTCCTTGACCCAAACCGGACTGTCGCTACCGTTGTGTCCGGATCATCCCTAACGTCTACAAAACATCTCTGTTTTGTTAATTGGGCTCCCTAACTATTTTTTTCGCGACCGTTCGTTTTCGATCGGAGGGACGAAATAGCCCCAAACCAAAATCCCTCACTATATAATCAGTCTACTCTAACCCTAGAAACTAGGGATCCTGTCCCATCCATCCACTCATTCCCTTTTCGGCCGCCGCCACTCTCTCATTGGGATCCTCCCCGATCCACCCAACCAGCCGCATCCTTCTCTTTCCTCGATCCAAATCCACCGAGCCCACCCTCTTCCGATCCAACCAGCACCCGATCCCCCCTGCCCGAGCTCCTCACCGCGCCACCGGAGCCCCGAGCCGCCACCTCGTCGCCTCGCCGGAGATGAGTCCCCGGGAGACCCTTTCGCTGTCTGCCTTTCTCCTTCCTCCTCTAATCTCTCTCCCTTCCTCGTTTGTTTTTCTTTCTACCAGGAGAACGGGGCTCGCCCCAGCTGCCATCACCGCCGGTGCAAGATTCTGCACCTGCCGAGCTCGCCATCACCTCGCGCTTCCTTCCCCGGCCGTGCCTGGTCGGCCTGTCTCCCGTCCACGCTGTCTCGTGCCGGACCTCACCGGAAGGAGCATCACCGCCAAGTCCAACCTCTGCCCCGATCCGGTCGCTCCGCTTTGGATCCGGCCGGCTCCGTGTCGCCTCCCCATGCCCGAGAGCCCGCGTCGGCCATCTTCCTCGCCAGGGTGCCCCGCCAAGTCCCTCTGCTTCTAGGGTCGCCGGCCATCCCCGTCCTTGCTGGACCTCCTCAGCTCGCCGGAGCCCCAAGACCCCCCGCCAAGTCCCTCTGCAGGAGCTGCGTCTGTCCGCTGCTGCTCCTCTTCATCGAGCCGCCCAAGTCCCAGGAAGCCGTCGCCGTCGCCAAGTCCCTCCTGCCGCCGTTCACCTCCTGCCATCGCCCGGATCCGGCGCCCCTTCGTCCGTCCTCGCCGGATTGAGCAGCGCCCTGCTCGCTCTACATCGAGCAGAAGGGCTTTGCTCGATTCCCTGCCTCGCTCTGTTTCTGTTATTCAGAAACAAACAGCAGCAGCTCCCTCGTCGTCGCGTTGACCGCATCAAACCAGCGCCTGGGCCGTGTCTCGCGCAAGGCCTAGCGCGCCCCCTGTCGGCCTCCCTCTCCACCAAACGGGCCTCAGCCCATGGGTGAGCGCCCCAGCGCCCCTCCTGTGTTTTCCTCCTGTTGGGCCAGCCTGCAGATTCGGCCCGAGTCACTGTTTTTTTTTCACGAACGAATTTACTAATTATCCAGTAAATTACTGTTTTGCAGAAAACCCCCTGTTCATCATGCATATAATAACTTTTTAACAGTGCATCACATGTAAAAACTTAATATATGAAACTTGCTTAAAATTTTGTGTTGTTTAATAATTTGCCACTTTCATCTACGTTAAAAATGTTTAACATGCTGTTTGTGTTTATTTTACATAATGCCATGCTAAAATGATTTATTTCATAACTAAATAACCGTAGCTCCATTTTAAATAAATTATATATGTCAATGGGATAGAAAAATGCCTAGTTTAACATGGTGTACTTGTTTGGCATGTTTAACAACATTAAAATTGTGTTTAGGGCAGAACAGTACCTAATCCATAAATATGCACATGAGGATTTTCCGGACTCGTTGTTCGTTGTTTCCGGCCTCATTTAAACTTGCCTAGTTAGGTAGTTTTGTTGTGCTTCACCCCTTGCCATGATGATCAACATTTAATATTGTTGGGTACATAACCGAGATCAAACTAAATAAGTGATGTGGTGTTTTGTCAATATGCAACCCGTTGCATATTGAGCTCCATTTAACTTGTAGTTTTGGTTGTGCATATTGCCATGCCATGCCTCATTAAACCGGACATGCATCATACTTGATTGTGCATCATGCCATGTTTATGATTGTGTGTTTACTATGTTGTTTGCTTCTTTCCGGGTTGCTTCTCTCGTTAGCTTCGGTTCCGTTCCGGAGTTGTGAGGATTCGTTCGACTTCGTCCGCTTGTCTTCTTCATGGACTCGTTCTTCTTCCTTGCGGGATTTCAGGCAAGATGACCATACCCTCGAAATCACTTCTATCTTTGCTTGCTAGTTGCTCGCTCTTTTGCTATGCCTATGCTACGATGCCTACCACTTGCTATATCATGCCTCCCATGTTGCCATGTCAAACCTCTAACCATCCTTTCCTAGCAAACCGTTGTTTGGCTATGTTACCGCTTTGCTCAGGCCCTATTATAGCATTGTTAGTTGCAGGTGAAGATGAAGTTTGTTCCTTGTTGGAACATGGAGATGTTGTTCCTTGTTGGAACATGTTTACTTGTTGGGATATCACAATATATCTTATTTAATTAATGCATCTATATATTTGCTAAAGGGTGGAAGGCTCGGCCTTATGCCTGGTGTTTTGTTCCACTCTTGCCACCCTAGTTTCCGTCATATCGGTATTATGTTCCCGGATTTTGCGTCCCTAACGCGGTTGGGTGATTTATGGGACCCCCTTGACAGTTCGCTTTGAATAAGACTCCTCCAAAGAAGGCCCAACATTGGTTTTACCATTTGCCACCTAAGCCTTTTTTCCCTTGGGTTCTGCAGACTCAAGGGTCATCTTTATTTTAACCCGGGCCAGTTCTCCTCCGAGTGCTGGTCCAAACTAGAGCCACTTGCGGTGCCGCCCCGAGGCAACTTGGGGTACCGTCGGTTGCCGTACGTAGTGTTCATCCGTGTGCCCCGAGACCGAGATATGTGCAGCTCCTATCAGATTTGTCGGCACATCCGGCGGCTTTGCTGGTCTTGTTTTATTGCTGTCGAAATGTCTTGTAGTCCGGGATTCCGAGATCGATCGGGTCTTCCGGAGAAGGAATATCCTTTGTTGACCGTGAGAGCTTATAATGGGCTAAGTTGGGACACCCCTGCAGGGTATTATCTTTCGAAAGCCATGCCTGCGGTTATGTGGCAGATGGGAATTTGTTAATGTCCGGTTGTAGAAAACCCGAAGTTGATCTTAATTAAAATACACCAACCGCGTGTGTAACCGTGATGGTCTCTTCTCGGCGGAGTCCGGGAATTGAACACGGTGTTGGAGTTATGTTTGACGTAAGTAGTTTCAGGATCACTTCTTGATCATAGTTGTTCGACCGTGCCTTGCTTTCTCTTCTCGCTCTCTTTTGCGATTGTAGCCACCATATATGCTAGTCGCTTGCTGCAGCTTCACCTCACTACTCTGTCCTTCCTATAAGCTTAAATAGTCTTGATCTCGCGGGTGTGAGATTGTTGAGTCCCGTGACTCATAGATACTTCAAAACCAGTTTGCGGTGCCGATGAAACCGCAGGTGACGCCCGAGCTCAAGGAGGAGCTCGATGAAGATCTTGTTCATTGTGTTGTTTCGCTTCAGTTGATCAAGAGTGGAGCCAGTTGGGACGATCGGGATCGTGTAGCATTTGGGGTAGTCTTCTTTTATTTTGGTTCCGTAGTCGGACCTTGATTGTATCTGTATGATGTAATGCTTTACTCATGTATTGTGTGAAGTGGCGATTGTAAGCCAACTATGTATCTCTTTTTCCCTTATGTATTACATGGGTTGTGTGAAGATTACCTCACTTGCGACATTGCTTTCAATGCGGTTATGCCTCTAAGTCATGCTTCGACACGTGGGAGATATAGCCGCATCGAGGGCGTAACAAGGAATTAATCACTTGGATGAAATAAGAATAAGAATTATGTTATGTGTATCCTTCACCAATATAAATTGATGACAAGCAACGGATTTTGCATACTACTTATTCTCGTAGAAAGGATTAAGATAGATATGGCGCCAACTTGAGAAAGTATTGATGGAACCACCGGTGGAATTTGGAAACAATGAATGAATTAATATGATAACGAAGGAAGTGAAATATTGAACGAACCACCATAAGAATTGAAAATGAACATAGCAAAGGCACAATTCACCGGGAAGAATTGGAGAAAAAGAAAACGAAGATACTTGAGAGGATTTAGATACATGAGAACGAAGAGATCATGAACTGATTAGAGGATATTTGAACGATGCACCATTAAGATTTGGAGAACGATAGCTACACGCTGAGAATGAAGAATTATGACATGATGGCCTTCGGAGGAAAGAAATGGAAACAACTCATGAAATGCTCCGGATGGGTGAAAAGAATATTCACAATCAAAAACAATTATGAGAGGATGGCATCAAACTTGAACTACGCATCTTTGGAAGAACGGGTAAGGATTTAAGAGGAACTCTTCTTTGGTCTTCACATGCTGAGAATGACGAGGAGAAACACCACCAAATTGTTGAGAAAAACTGGAAGGATTGAAAGAGGAAAGGTTGAGCCATAGATGAAAAGAATTTGAAAGCAACCTAGGAGAAGGCATATGACTGATGATAACCCATCCTTACGTCAACTCTGAAAATAATTTTAGAAGCTCCCGGAAAATTAGAAGAGTCAGGTAAGAACCTGGGAAAAGACCTGTGGGTTAGGACCCACTCGAAAGAAACATCGTTGAAGGATTTTAAAGAGAGGTTGCACCGGTTGAATTAAATGACTTGAATGAGATAATAATCTCCAAATAGCTTGAACAGATCTTGGAAGAAAAGACGAGCCTTCTCAGATATCTTCAGCACTACAGGACAAATGAATAGCGAGAAGTGAATGATTAAGAGGTGCATCGGCATGAGAAATCATTAGAAACAAGGAAAGGAATATGATGAATATCGAAAGCTTGAATTGGATCCACCGGAGAAGAAACAACAATGAAGGATGATGAACTTGAAACTGTTGAGCATCTTCATGGGAAATCACCGGATAAGAACATTGAAAGAATAGAATGAAGAGACTTCCACAAATAAAAGGATACGCAATTAAGAAATCTGAGTCCTTGAAGAAAAAGGGTGGGAGGGCGGGAAAACAAAGGCAACTTGGGGACGGATGAAACGGACACCGTTGAGAAAAACTTAGAGTTGATCTCGCAAATGTTGAAATGATCGGATCCACTTGAAGAGAAGCACGCCGGTTGGGAAAAGAATTGACCTGACGACCTCGATGATCAAGAAGGATTAGTATTCACATAACAATATGAGAACACCGTTTAGGAAAGGTATGGATTCAACATTTGACATCGAAGCAACTCGAATACCACAAATAAAACAAAACAAAGGATTTGGCTTGCAGAATAAGCCGGAAAAAAATACATATGATAGAGATTTACCCAATCCCATATCATGCATCTGTCGGAAAGATATTCTAGGAGCTACTTGAATTCCCACCTATAAACTCCAGAAACTTTCTGGTTATGCAATCTGGTGTTGGGGATACAGGGGACACAAAATATATCACCCAAACTAACAATACCTAGATCCAGTTGTATCCATCCGTCAACACATAACCAAGAAAACTCCGAAATCGTGTACCTCAACCTTGAAAAGCATCCGTTATACGAAGTTATGGCAATACTCCCGAACTCCCCAATCTTGGGTGGCGTCGAGGTTATCTCACCAACAACTACATAAAAGAGATTTTTGATGTCGGCAAAACTCAGGTATTCCAGAACTGCAACGATAAAATTGTGACGACAACACCTCGGAGCTCAACTCCCCGGGACACTGCCACAACCCGTAAATGTCAGGAGGCACCAAGAACAATGTTCTCGTCACAAGACTATCGGAACGATCCCAAGATACCCGCGTGATCCTAAAAAAATTTCGTGAAATTTGAGGAGAGGAAAGACAAAACATCTGCGTCAGGAGGCCTCACCAGAGCGACGAAGGGACTGAGGAGTAAAAAGAATCCTACTCTCCGATATATATAATCCTAAGACTCAAAATAGTTTTCTTCTAGACTCAACAACGGCCAACAAACAAGGGGGCTCCTATGGTCGGTCGAGGCTCTGATACCAACTTTTCACGCCCAAGATGCGACCCTATCCTAAAGGAACTCGAAGGTCCCACCAAGGATAGAAGCGCATCTTGAAGACGCTTTTGCAAGGTGGATATCATTACATCAACATTACATAATAGTGGGGATACAGCCAAGATATACAAAGGCACATGAATACAACAATACAACATACATAAGATCAACATCCGACTACGGATGAAACATAAATGTAAACTCAAACAATATCCACCACCTGCTAGCCCAAGCTGCCGACCGAACCTATCCCCGATCAAGAAGAAGCGAATGAGAACTCCAAAACAAGCAAACATCGCTCTCGCGTGATGATCATCGCATAACCTGTACCTGCAACTGTTGGTGTAGTAATCTGTGAGCCACGAGGACTCAGCAATCCCATTACCATGGGTATCAAGACTAGCAAAGCTTAATGGGAAAGGAAGGGGTAAAGTGGTGAGGGTGCAACAGCGACTAAGCATGATATGGTGGCTAACATACGCAAATAAGAGCGAGAAGAGAGCAAGCGGAACGGTCGAGAAGCTAGCAATGATCAAGAAGTGATCCTGAACTCCTACTTACGTCAAACATAACCCAAAACCGTGTTCACTTCCCGGACTCCGCCGAAAAGAGACCATCACGGCTACACACACGGTTGATGCGTTTTACTTTGGATCTGGTGTCAAGTTATCTACAACCGGACATTAACAAATTCCCATCTGCCCATAACCGCGGGCACGACTTTCAAAAGTTTATACCCTGCAGGGGTGTCCCAACTTAGCCCATGATAAGCTCTCGCGATCAACGAAGGACATTCCTTCTTTCGGGAAGACCCGATCAGTCTCGGAATCCCGGTTTACAAGACATTTCGACAATGGTAAAACAAGACCAGCAAGACCTCCCGGCGTGCCGACACCACGATAGTAGCCGCACAGATCTCGTCTCGAGCCACGACCGGATGAGCATCAGACAACTAAAACCAGGCCTCGAGTTTCGAGGAGGCGCCGAAGGGTTCTTGTTGGGACCAACACTTAGACAAGCATTGGCCCGGGGCTAAAATAAAGATGACCCTTGGGTTAATTACCCCAAGGAAAGGTATAGGTGGTAGGCAAATGGTAAAACCAATGTTGGGCCTTGCTGGAGGAGTTTTATTCAAAGCGAACTGTCAAGGGGGTCCCATAAATCACCCAACCGCGTTATGGACGCAAAATCCAGGAACATAATACCGATATGACGGAAACTAGGGCGGCAAGAGTGGAACAAAACACCAGGCATAAGGCCGAGCCTTCCACCCTTTACCAAGTATATAGATGCATTAATTAAATAAGAGATATTGTGATATCCCAACATAATCCTGTCCACCATGGAGCAATCTTTAACTTCACCTGCAACTAACAACGCTATAAGAGGGGCTGAGCAAAGCGGTAACATAGCCAAGCAATGGTTTGCTAGGAAGGGTGTCAAAGGTTAGAGGTTCATGGCAATTTGGGAGGCTTGAGGAGCAAAAGATAGGTAACACAGCATAGCGAAAGAACGAAGCAACTAGCATAGCAATGATAGTAATGAGATCGAAGGTGACAGTCATCTTGCCTGAAATCCCGCTAGGAAGAAGAACGAGTCCATGAAGAAGACGAACGGATGAAGCCGAACCAAGCGTAGACGAACGAATCCTCACGATCGCAACGAAACGGGAACTATCGAGAAGAAGCACACAACATGGTAAACACACCACACATATACAAGACATGATGCTCAACCAAGTATGATGCAAGGCAAGACTACATGTAGCTACTCATGGCAAGAGATGGAGGATAATTAAACTACCTATCTAGGCAAGTTTAAATGAGGCCGGAACAACAAACAACAATTCCGAAAAATCTCCATGTGCATATTTTAGATTTGGTACTGTTCTGCTCTAATCATATTTTAATGTTGTTAAACAGGAAAATAAAGTTCACCATGTTAAACTAGGCATTTTTCCACCCCATTTACATATAAAGTTTATTTAAAACCGAGCTACGGTTATTTAGTTATGAAATAAATCATTTTAACATGGCATTTAAGCAAATTTTATCAAACAACATTTTAAACATTTTTGAACATGGATGAAAGTGGCATATTATGAAACTAGATGAAAATCTAAGCATTTTACATATACAAAACATATTAAACCGATGCACGGTTATAGAGTTTTTATATGCATGAAGAGCAAGGGGTTTTCTGCAATTCTGAAAATCCTGGGATAAATGCTAAAATCGCAGATCTGGAAAAAAATACTACACTGGGCCGAATTTGGCTGCACTGCTGGGCTAACAGAGAGGAGGGCTCTAGGCGCTCACCCATGGGCTTCAGCCCGTTAGTGGAGGAGGAGGCCATTTGTGGGGGGGGGGGGGGGTTGAGGATGCGCGTTGGGCCTCGCGATCTAGCCCGGGAGGCCTAGTTGACGAAGCGGTCAACTGATGCGTTGTGTCGATGTGGCCGCGTGCGTCTGTGGATGAAGCAGACAGCAGCGGGAGAGGCAGGGGACTTGGCGGGCGGCGCATGGGCAACGGAGGCAGACCAAGGCGAAGCAGGGGAGGTCCGGCAGGGGCGCGGGAACTCGATTTGATCCGGATCCGGCCGGACTTGGTCGTGGACGGCGCTAGGATGAGGAGGACGTCGGCCTTGGCGCGATGACGATGAGGCGGGCGACGGCTGGGAAACCCGGCGTGGACGAGCCAAATCCGAAGGCCGACGAGGACGCTCGGGGAACGAGGCAAGCTCAGGCGTAGCCATGGCGTGGAGGAGGAGTTCCTGGAGAGGGAGAGAGAGGTTACGGGGAGGAGAGAACAGAGCAGAAGAGAAGATGAAGGGCAGGGGCGCCGCGACCTGGTTCTCGCTGCTGGGTCGACGGGCACGGTCCAGTGGCTGGGACGCCGGCGCGAGGAGGCTCGGGGTGGCACGAGGCCGAGGGATGGAGGCGTTCGTCTTGGGCAGCGAGAGGAAGCACAAGGAGGCGCCATGGACGAGCTCCTGCTCGTTTTGACGGACAGCAGGCGAGGAACTCGGGCACCTCGAGCACAAGATCGAGCAGGGAGGTGCTGCGGCTGGCTGATGTCAGGACCCCGATTCCAAGTCACATCGATCTAGCCGGTAACACCTCATATCACTTTGCGGCCTCACGCACGGTATTCCCACGGGTGTCGCCTTACCATGGCCCGGGACCGTTTGCGTCTTTTGGCTCACGGATATGATAGTGTCGCTAGCATCCATATGACAAAGAACCCGGGCCGACATGGCTAGTCGTGAACCCAAAGCGGCGCTAACCTATGGGGACAGGCATACATGAATCACATCGAGCATGTCGGTCATCAACGTATAAATTTGGGCTGTAGCACTGGGCTAACAGGACTCCGGTATCCCGGGCTGTAGCAGGTGTAACGCCCTCGATGCGGCTATATCTCCCACGTGTCGAGGCACGACTTAGAGGCATAACCGCATTGAAAGCAATGTCGCAAGTGAGGTAATCTTCACACAACCCATGTAATACATAAGGAAAGAGATACATAGTTGGCTTACAATGCCACTTCACACAAGACATAAATAAACATCCATCATTCGAGTACACTCAAGGTCCGACTACGGAACCAAAATAAAAGAAGATACCCCAAATGCTACAGATCCCCGATCGTCCCAACTGGCACCACTGCTGATCATCGGGAAAAGACACATAGTAACGACCACGTTCCTCGTCGAACTCCCACTTGAGCTCGGATCGCCACCTGACCGCATCATCGGAACTGCAACTGTTTTGGTAGAATCTGTGAGTCACGGGACTCAGCAATCTCACACGCGAGATCAAGACTATTTAAGCTTATAGGAAGGATAGAGTAGTAAGGTGGAGCTGCAGCAAGCGACTAGCATATATGGTGGCTACAATCGCAAAAGAGAGCGAGAAGAGGAGCAAAGCACGATCGTGAAGCTAGTAGCGATCAAGAAGTGATCCTGAACTACTTACGCCGACATAACTCCAACATCGTGTTCACTTCCGGACTCCTCCGAGAAGAGACCATCACGTTACACACGCGTTGATGTGTATTTTATTTGAGGTCAACTTCGGTTTTCTACAACCGACATTAACAAATTCCATCTGCCTCATAACCGTAGGCACGGCTTTCAAAGATAATACCTGCAGGGTGTCCCAACTTAGCCCATTATAAGCTCTCACGGTCAACGAAGGATATTCCTTCTACCGAAGACCCGATCAATCTCGAATCCCGGACTACAAGACATTTCGACAAGAATAAAACAAGACCAGCAAAGCCGCCCGATTGTGCCGACAAATCCCGATAGGAGCTGCACATATCTCGTTCTCAGGGCACACCGGATAAGCGAAGCATACAGGAACCGACGTAATCCAAGTTGCCGAGGAATGGTCCTGCACGGTGCTCTAGTTTGGACCAACGTCAAGGAGCACCGCCCGGGTTTAAAATAAGATGACCCTCGCTCGCGAAACCCGGGGAAAAGGCTTAGGCGGCAAATGGTAAAACCAAAGTTGGGCCTTGCCGGAGGAGTCTTATTCAAGCTTAACTGTCAAGGGGTCCCATAAATCACCCAACCGTAAGGAACGAAATCAAGGAACATAACACCGGTATGACGGAAACTAGGGTGGCAAGAGGAACAAAACACAGTGCATAAGGCCGAGCCTTCCACCCTTTACCAAGTATATAGATGTATTAATTATAGCAGATATATATTGTGATATCCCCAACAAGTAAACATGTTCCAAAAATGAACAACATCTCCATGTTCCAACAAGGAACAAACTTCACTTCACCGCAACTAGCAACGCTATAAGAGGGCTGAGCAAAGCGGTAACATAGCCAATCAACGGTTTGCTAGGAAAGGATGGTTAGGGCTGACATGGCAATATGGGTGGCATGATATAGCAAGTGGTAGGCATCGCAGCATAGGCATAGCAAAAGAGCGAGCAACTAGCATAGCAAAGATAGAAGTGATTTCGAGGGTATGGTCATCTTGCTCGCAATGTTCTTAGAGTTGTCGAAAGCTTGATCCTCGTAAGCGTTCTCAACAGGTTCCTCGCTCACATACTGCCTCCGGCTCTACCCAAAGCAACAACACAAACAAAGGAACCACAATAAATCACGGTGCAATGCACAATCAACATGATGCAAAACATGGCATGATATGCGAGATGTGATATGCAATGCGACAAAGGCGCCAGAAGGTAAATGATGAACCAGGCATCAACTTGGCAAACCAAGTATGCCACTGAAAGATGAGATGATTTCGTTGAAATCGATATAAAGATCACCGGAATCGGATGCACGGTTTGCAAATGACAAGCAAAACAAGAATGGCACAAATCTGCCATTAACAGCATGATGCCACTTAGCAAGCAACAATAAATTAAGCTACTGCACCCAAACGTACCAACAAATATATGGAAGTGATCTACACAAGATGCTCGACAAAAGATGAGCACTGAGCTACGGCTAGTTCACATCATAACAGGTTCAAACAAGCATGGCAAAAGTGCACAAAATATCAGGCTGGACATGGCAAAACAGCATCAGGTTGCAATGTTCAGAGCAGCAAAACTACATGCTACAGGAACTTAAAATAGCAAAACAAGGCATGGCATGAATCTACTCAAAGCATAGAACAAAAGTCCCTTACTGACCATAAGCCAAAAAGGATCAGAAAATATAGTAACACCCATGTCAATATTGAAAGTTTCGTTAACTGATTCAGCAACATGCCATGTCAAAAACTGATAACAAGTAGGCATGTTTACAAGCTCAATGCACTCACTACAGAGCCTTAAATGATAAACTAAGCATACATACATCAAGAATATATAGCAAAGAAGACATACATGGCAAGAACAACATCATAGCACATACGGATCAACCACAACGACCTTGGCAAAATTGAATAACATGTAAACAATCTGCCAGGAAACATTTGATAGCAAAAGTAGAGCTCGATTGACTCAAGCTATGGCACTCCATAATTGCAAACAAGGGCATGGATGAATAGAGCAATACATGTTTAACAAAACATCCTTACTGAAGTATCTCAAAATATGCATGGATCTCTCGGTAGCATCAAGTTAACATGGCATCAAAATATCAGCTAAACAGGGCTGAAATCAGCAACATCAGGACACCTACTTTGCATGCTTGTGCTTGTCACCACATAGATCACAAAAATACATGGCATACACCCCTGGAAATATGGCATGGCATATTACAAAACACATGTAGGACTCAAATTCATAGGATGCACACATCAATCATGGCAAAAATAACAAAAGTGCAAGCTCTGTTAAGAAACAGAAACTAACATCACATAGCCCTCTTCCAACAGCATTTCGGGCATAAAGATGAGCTCAAAAGAAAATAATGCAATGAGATGAAATGATCTACTCTTCGAGATGAACATTTTGATATATTATACGCGCAAAATGGATCTACAGATGCAAAGTTACGCTACGATGAAAATGACACAAAATAACATAGGATGCAAAGGACTTAGAAGAAATGAGGAGTGGGAAGAAGTCAACGGGATCGGGATCCGGATCGGGACCCGGCCCGATCGGCGACGGCGGCGGCGGCGCGGGCTCGCCGGAGCCCGAGCGAGGAGGAGGAAGGGCGGCGGAGTCGGGGCCGCCGGGCGGCATGGGCGGCGGGGGCGCGTGTCGGGCGGCGGCGGCGGGTGGCTGTGAGTGGCGGAGGGCGGGCGACGGCGCCGGGCGGCGAGGCGGCGGAGGGCGGAGGCGGCGACGGCGCCGCCGGTGCGGGCGACGGCCGGAGCGGTCGGCCGGGCGGCGAAGGCGGCGGCTTGGGATGGATGCGGGGCGGGTTGGAGGGGCTCTGCTGGCCCGGGCGGGCTGCTGGGCGGCGGAGGCGGCGGCGGGCCACGTGGCACGCGCTGGTTGGGCGAGGGCGGCGGCGATTTTCGTCCGGCGGCGGCGGACGCGTCCGTGGCTGGGATGAATTTTTTGGGTTCGGGAAGAAGACCCGGATTTGGACGGGAGGTGTTTAAATAGGCATAGAGGAGCTAGGAGAGTCCAAATGAGGTGTAGTTTTACCACACGATCGTGATCGAACGACGGAGAGCATGGAAGTGACTTAGATGGGTTATTGGGCTGTTTTGAAGGGTGTTGGGCTGCAACTTAAAAGAGGCCTTTGCGAGAGTGCGGTTAACCGCTGAGTACCAAACGAGCTCCAAATGACCAAACTTGACCGGTGGTCTACGGTGATATACCAAGGCCACTTGACAAACCTCGCCCATTCCGAGAAGGTTTAGTACCCTTTACGGAAAAACGTAAAAAGGGCCGCTGGGAGATAGGAGTGGGATGGCAAAACGGACAACGGAAAAATGCTCAAATCATGAGACTAACACGTATGCAAATGCGATGCACATGATGACATGATAAAATATGCATGACATGGACAAAATGCAAAAGGAAGAAAACCCAACCACGGAGGGAATATCATATCACAATGCCGAAAATGGCAAGAGTTGGAGTTACAATTATGGAAAGTTACTTCGGGTGTTACAAAGAAGCTAGGCAGACTCGAATAACATCAGCGTGACATTTTCAAGGGACAGATATAGGAATGAAGTGAAACACATGCCGCCAGTCAGTGTCCAAGCAGTAGTGTTTGGGCTAGCAGGACTCGGTGAACCGGGCAGAAGCGGACTACTATCGCCAGAAGCACTAGACTACATTTCCCCATATGAGAGGCTGCCAAGGATAAAAACTAGTTGGTCGGATCCCACACATACCAAGCATTTCAAACATACACACAATATGCTCAATATGTGTAGATACAACATGGCATCACAACATAACTCTACGACTCAAATATTTGTTCACTAGGCTCCAAGGAGCGAGATATTACAAACATGGGTCTCATGACCCAACACTCGAGCATACAAGTCAAAGCACAAGCGGAAGCTAAACATGTCCGGGTATGCATAACTATAAATGAAGAAGGCTGAGAAGCCCGACTATCTACGAGATCTCCGCCGAGGGCACAAGATCGTAGCTGAGGTAACAAGCTAAACGTCAAGTCCACGTGGAACTACTAGCGAGACCGACGCCTCTCGCAAAACATAAAATAAGCAAACGTGAGTACAATTGTACTCAGCAAGACTTACATCGTAACTAACTACATATGCATCATTATCAAAAGGGGTGGTGGAGTTTGACCGCAGCAAGCCAGCTTTGACTCGGTGGCTATCCTGAACTACGATTGCAAGTAACTCTTTTGAGGTGGCGCACACGCAGTCCACATATTCACCATATCAATACACCACTATGGACCTGCTCCCGCCTCTCCCACGAGAACGCCATCCATAGCACTCACGCTTATCTTGCGCATTTTAGAGTATCCACTTTCACTTGTCTATGAACTGATATAGGCAACCCGAAGTCCTTTTCCGTGGACACGGCTATTCAATAGATCATATTAAACCCTGCAGGGTGTACTTCTTCACACACGCTCACCACTTACCGCCGTTTACGACATGTACTCGGCAACCTTCAAGCGGAAGCCCAACGTGGGTGTCGGCCACAGCCTACCTAAACACTCAAGTCCCTAGTCCAGGTTTATCGCCTATTCAGGTTCCATCCGCAGGAGTCCGCCGAGGTTTCCCATACAGCCCCGAACGATGTGTGCAGGTTCCCGAGATACCAAACGGCACTCGGACACAGGCCACGGTGTATCTACCGCATCATAGCCCACCCCTAGGGTCAGCGCACGCACGGCCTCCAACACATATCCTACAAACACCGTAAACTAGTTGCAACTCCCGGACAGAGAACAAGGGTGGTTAAGAAGCCGAGAGGGTCCATTGGTTTCGGGCCCAATGCGTGGTAGTAACTGTTTCATGGATCACAAACACGTAACTCAGTTCCTCGAGGATGGTTTCAATGAGACAACCCACCATGTACTCCTACATGGCCTCTCACCGCTACCTTTACCAAATCGTGTTCACACACTTAGCTCACACACAATAGGACATGTTCATAATAATTCCAATTCATTCCCGATGAATCGGACCGACTCAACTCTAAGCAAGAGAGTGCATGACAAACAACCATAAATGAGTGGGCACAACATGGCTCAAACAACTCCTACTCATGCTAGTGGGTTTCATCTAATTATTGTGGATTGACAGTCATGCAAAGGATCAAGGGTTCAGCTACCGCAGCAAGTAACATTGAATCGATGTTGTCCTAATGCAATAAAAGAGAGCAGGAGCGAGAGAGTGGAATTGTATCGGAATGAACAAGGGGGTTTTGCTTGCCTGGCACTTCTGAAGATAATATAGTTCTTCATCGGTGTCATCGAACAATCGTTTAACGTCGCTCACCGAGAGGGACAGTTACCGGCAACAGGAGAGAACACAATCAATGCAATGCACATTCACATGAATGACATGTCATGTTAAGGTACTGAATTCACCTAATGCAATATCTAGCCAAGTTAATTGAAGTGGAATTCAAACAAGAACAAATTCCAACTCCAAATGTTATTTCATAATTTGCCCTAATCATGATTCATCCTATTCAGTGAGGTTAACTTGTTCAAACATGCATGAAAGTGCCATAAACAGATTCTTCATATTTTTCTGATCATTTTTCATATATAAATTATTTCATTTGGAGTTACAGATTAAAAGTTATGAATATTTGAAGTTTGGGGTATTTTCTGAAATTTCCTGAATTAAATTAAATCCAGAAAACCTATTACTGCGTCAGCATGACCTCACGGTGACGTCAGCAAGTCAACGGGCGCTGTCCAGGTCAAATCTGACCTGTGGGTCCCGTTTGTTAGTGCCTAACTAATCTAACCTAGCTTAGTTAGTACTAACCTAACTTAACTAACCGGGCGGGGCCCGCATGTCAGTGGGTCAGGGGGTGATTAAGTGGGTCATTAGTACCTAATGACGATGCCACGCCATCACCACCGGCGCAGATCGCCGGCACCAAATCCATGGCGGGTGTGCACCGGAGTGGCTCGGTTTCGCCACGGTGCACCATTTTGCTCGGGGTTTGCGGCCACGGCGAGCTGGGAGACTCGCGATCTAATGGTGGTGGCGGCAGAGCTGCGGTGGTCGGAATCAACGGCGGCGAGCTCCAAGGCGGCGGCCGAAGTTCGGGCGGGTCGGGTTAGGCGATGCAGGCGCTTGGGAGGCGTTAGCGCGCCACGTGCTCTGGTGAGGTGTGGAGCACGGTGTTTTGCCGGCCGAGCCATCTTTGTGGCTCTAGCCACGCCGGCGACGAGGCGCGGCGGGAGTTTTGGGTGAGGCGGGACGGCGGCACGGAGGTCAAATAAGCACGAGAGCTAGGGGAGAGGGAGAGGAGTTCACCGTGGAGAGGGAGAGGTGGTCAGCGGGCTCGGGGCGTCCGGAGTTCGACGATCCAGGCGACGGCGACCGCGCGGGTCCGAGAAGGGGAAAGCGGCGGGCGACGCCTGGGCGCCCGGTGTCGGGAGGCTCGTGGTGAGGGGAAGAGAGACTAGGCGGAGCTCGGGGCATGTCGGGAGGCTCGGGATGGCTGTGGCGCTGGCACGGCGATCAAGCGCCATGAGCCTGCTCGGGTTCGGGAGAGAGAGCGAGACAGAGGAGGGAATGGGGCGAGAGAGTGAACGAGGGGGTTCCAGGGGGTGCGTGGTGTCGCATGGAGGCGTCCAGGGGGAGGAGGAGGCAGCCAGGCAGGGAGGAGGTGGCCGGCGTGTGGCCTGCTGGCTGGCACGCCACACGCCTCGCCCGCCATCTTGGCAGAGGAAGACGACGAGCGGCGAGGCGGTGGTGGGCTGGGCCACCAGCTGGGCCAGCGAGGAGGAGGGGGGAAAGGCTGGGCCGGTTCGTGGCGCCAGGTAAGTGGGCTGCTAGGTGAGCTCTCTCTCTTTTTCTTTATTTCTGTTTTCTATTATTCTGAAAACTCTGTGGCTTTATTAAAAATATCCAGGCACTTTTAAAAATCACCAAACTGTGCATGCCCAATGTATAGAATATATCTAACATGGAACATTTCAGTTTAGGAGTATTTGGACATTTAAAATATTTTATAGAATTTAAATGTCCAAATTCAAATACTTATGATTTAATTCAAAGATCCAAATGTCATGGAAAAATGTGCAACATCTCTGATTACTGTTTCCAGCATTTTTCCAAAAATGGTGAACATTTTTTAAGGCCATTTGGGTTACTGAAAATATTTTGAAGTTGAACCTATTTGCATTATCTTGGTGCTAGGGGTTTAGGCAATCCCCATTTCAAATTTAAAGGAAATTTAGACATGATGCATGGATGCAAGAAAATCAAGCTAGGGCTGATCTGGGCTGTGATACCACCCCCACTAAACAAGAATCTCGCCCGAGATTCAAGACGTGAGGTAAGAGGAAAAGGGGAGTCACAAACTATCACAATCTTCATGATCCATTTGCCCTTCTCGAAGATGTTGATTTACTCCATCATCTTGGTCTTGACTTCTTTGCTATCGAAATCTTCACTCGACACGACAACGGAAAGAAGGGGGAAACCCTACAAGATTCGATCTTCACGAAGATCAAATAAACATGATCGACTCACGGACTGAGATGGTGACACATCTCGAGTTGAGACACAAAACACATTGAGAGGGATGGAAGAACAAACGACGGGGTTGGATTGGTGGCAACAATTCCACGCTTAGAAAGATGGTGGATGGTGTCAAGGTGGCGAGGAAATATTTACCATGATCCCGTAATGGGGCACCTCAAGAAAGGTGACGCAAAGAGCTATTCCCTTAAGTGGCAAAAAGAATTACTTTTGATTCAGAGATCATTGAAACTCTTCATACCAGCCTAAGGCAATTTACAACGATCGTTTGGCGGAGTGCAAAGGAATGGTACACCCGGACTAGAATGGATGATGTAGACTACCTTGTTGAAGACAACGCAATGGATG
This sequence comes from Aegilops longissima, assembly GCA_021605205.1. Classification (NCBI taxonomy): domain Eukaryota; kingdom Viridiplantae; phylum Streptophyta; class Magnoliopsida; order Poales; family Poaceae; genus Aegilops; species Aegilops longissima. Next base: position 579,338,840 of record CM038681.1, read on the forward strand.
ATTTTTGCTTATCACCGGAAATGGATGGAACCCATGGTGAGTCCACGTTGAGGATGATCCTAGACATCAATTAATGAGAGGGCAGCCCATGGAAATTGGCACAATGGGGTGCAAGCTGGGAACGAAATGCAACTGTTGGAATGTTCCAACCATCATATCTGCCTGATATTCAGATCCGGTTGGCGATAGGACACTTCAGACTCAGCATGTCTGAAAAGAAGGGTTGCAACACAAACCGACGAGATGACGTTGCGAGATTCCCGGGGAGTGAACTATGATAGCAAGCTCCAAGACATGAGCTGATTTTGCTACAATCAGGTGAGCACGTTGTCCCAGACAAACATGGACACGTAGTAGTCTTATATTAAACACTACCAAGTTCAGATGGGGAACCATCATCGCGGATAACGAAGTCCTTGCATAAGTCATATGATTAGCTCTTATGAAGAAACTTCTTCTCCTTGTACAAATCAGTTAGTGGCTTGGTGTGCTAGGAAATTCATATGGAATGAAGATGATCAGTCTATCAGACCATAGAATACTTCGCACATGCATGACTGACTTGGGATGATTCCAAAGGAACAAAACAACCCTTTCTCAAATTCATGGCGGCAACTTACACCTAAAGCACATAAATTCGAGGAAGTCACTTCAACCATCCAAGCATAAGCTTCATGAACAGAACATGAAGAAATGCTTACACAAGTTTCCAACACTAGGTTGATGTTCAACATGACTCATGGGGGAGACAAAATGCTACTGATGGGCTTAACAGCAACTCATCGGAATTCCCATATCACTGGACTTCGACCATCATGTGAACACGGTGATAGCATTGGTCAGACCAAAGATGTAATGGTGTATGCTCGAGGGATCAACCACGAGTAAGACAACATCACGAGCATCGTTGGTACTGATTTGATTTGACGATAGCCCACACTCAAATCAAAGGATTAATAAGACAATAGATCCAGCAACTGATCACGAGGACCAATTGATGAAGATATCATCTTTCTTCAACACACACTACACAAGAATATCCCTTCGGAACGAACTAAGTTAGGCAAGCTTTTATCTTCCAACTCTCCAAGTTGTTGTCTAGCTTAACCAACTAGCTTAGGGATATCCAACACCGATTCTTGGAGAAAGGGTGGTTCACAAGAAACCAACTTGGTCACGAGCCCAACATAACAGTCAGGAAACAACCCGGTAACACTTCCAAGAAGATATTTGGAAAGTCACGAACCACCGGTATGTTACTAAGCTCGAGAACAATCTTGCTTTAGAGACAAGACGATATGATCAGATGAGTGAGGACTTGACAAGATCCTAACTCATCAATCGAAGAGTGCACCGAAAATAAGGACTAGGTAGCACGATCAATCTTAGGATGATGAGTTAATAGCCAACATGCTAAGAATGAGGATATTGTCCGTTACTACCAAGCAACGAGTTGCTCGGAGTATTGATGTCACACATCACAATTCACTTGTCGGCATTCCGGTTACAACAACTCGGGACCGAGGAATGAATAATGATGGCGAGAAGTATCACCACGTAAAGAATTCATGAAAGAGGGTGCAATTCTCATGACGTTCCTGACATAAAGATGGTAACACTCCAAGGTAGAGCAGAATCAAAGCTGGATTGGCATTTTAATCTGCGGAATACAACTACTTTGACCCAATCCTGGATATGGATGAGGTACTGGAGTTTGTTTCTCCTAGTCATTCCAGAACAGAATGGCTTGACGGACCACAAGGATAATAGGCATCAATGAGCACGAGTGCCCGACTACTCCTGACTATCAGTTGATAGATGAAGGTCAGAAGACATCTAAGAGAACAACTCAAAGGAACATATAACTTTTCGAGTTGTGGAGGCATGGATTAGTATGTCGAGCAAAGTTCAACATTTCTTCCGGATAACCCATGCGGAAAGATAGAATTGGCAGAGTCACAATATGAATGGAGTACTTCTCAAGAGCACTCTTATTGTGATGTTTTGGTTTAACAAGGAACTTCTGCCATAAGCGGTTCGTAGTATTTGGAAGAAGGAAATACCACGGACCTCGAGGACTATCACAAAGGTTACTAGTAGCCTAAGGGAGCTAACAATTACTAACAACATGAAGTAGGATGAATCTCGGATTCAGAAACCCAGGAGTAGAATGCCTACTAACTAATAACATCACGGGATGCTTTCAAGAATAATGGCCAGAATCATCGCACTGGGGATACAAAAGCATTGCTAAATTACTAGGTGACTTCCTAAACACCTAGGGTCATAATAATAGCTCCAACATCTACGCCGGGGCAACAAAGTACCTCGACTTACCGATTAGTGTGCTTATTCTGACCATAAAGGACATTGGAATGGAAAGAAAGGATTTGCAAATGCATCAGAGTATTTAGAGACATGGGATGACTCGGACAGCATAACGGCTGTAAATGCTCAAAATATTTGAGACATCATGCAAAATGGTGGCATATTCACTCAACATCACAATAACAAGGTTCCGAGATCAACAGTAATCATACAGAATTAGTAGGAACTGAACTGGGGCTTAAAACCAACAATCTTAAAGGTCTATGGATTAGTAACACGTCATCCTGATAGATAGATGAGAAGCCTAGTTCTTAAACCCCGTAGAAGAGAAGAGGTTGACTCAGATCGAGGGCCATGAGGTATAAGGAGTAAAAAGAGCCTTACGTTCCTTCCACAATCAATTCCTTACATAACTAAAGCATTTCTAGACACAACTTCACCAGCTTTGGCTTGGTAATCCCACAGCAGTCAAGCTCGATACCAACGCTGTCAGACCCCGATTCCAAGTCACATCGATCTAGCCGGTAACACCTCATATCACTTTATGCCTCACGCACGGTATTCCCACGGTGTCGCTTACCATGGCCCGGACCGTTTGCGTCTTTTGGCTCACGGATATGATAGTGTCGCTAGCATCCATATGACAAAGAACCCGGTCCGACATGGCTAGTCGTGAACCCAAAGCGGCGCTAACCTATGGGGACAGGCATACATAAATCACATCGAGCATGTCGGTCATCAACGATAAATTCGGGCTGTAGCACTGGCTAACAGGACTCCGTATCCCGGCTGTAGCAGGCTAGGCAGGACTCAATAACACCGCGTGACATTTCCAAGGGATGGACATAGGAACGAAGTGAAACACATGCCGCCAGTCAAGTGTCCATGCAGTAGTCTTTGGGCTAGCAGGACTCGTGAACCGGTCAGAAGCGGACTACTATCGCCAGAAGCACTAGACTACATTTCCCCATATGAGAGGCTGCCAAGGATAAACAACTAGTTGGTCGGATCCCACACATACCAAGCATTTCAAACATATACACAATATGCTCAATATGTGTAGATACAACATGGCATCACAACATAACTCTACGACTCAAATATTTATTCATTAGGCCCGAGGAGCGAGATATTACAAACATGGGTCTCATGACCCAACACTCGTGAGCATACAAGTCAAAACACAAGCGAAGCTAAACATGTCCTGGGTACGCATAACTATAAATGAAGAAGGCTGAGAAGCCCGACTATCTACCAGATCTCGCCGAGGGCACAAGATCGTAGCTGAGGTAACAAGCTAAACGTCAAGTCCACGTGGAAATACTAGCGAGACCGACGTCTCTCGCAAAACATAAAATAAGCAAACGTGAGTACAATTGTACTCAGCAAGACTTACATCGAACTAACTACATATGCATCATTATCAAAAGGGGTGGTGGAGTTTGACCGCAGCAAGCCAGCTTTGACTCGGTGGCTATCCTGAACTACGATTCGCAAGTAACTCTTTTGAGGTGGCACACGAGTCCACATATTCACCATATCAATACACCACTATGGACCTGCTCCCGCCTCCCCACGAGAACGCCATCCATAGCACTCACGCTTATCTTGCGCATTTTAGAGTATCCACTTTCACTTGTCTATGAACTGATATAGGCAACCCGAAGTCCTTTTCCGTCGACACGGCTATTCAATAGATCATATTAAACCCCGCAGGGTGTACTTCTTCACACACGCTCACCACTTACCGCGTTTACACGACATGTACTCGGCAACCTTCAAGCGAAGCCCAACGTGGGTGTCGGCCACAGCCTACCTAAACACTCAAGTTCCTAGTCCAGGTTTATCGCCTATTCAGGTTCCATCCGCAGGGAGTCCGGCCGAGGTTTCCCATACAGCCCCGAACAATGTGTGCAGGGTTCCCGAGATACCAAACGGGCACTCGGCACCGGGCCACGGTGTATCTACCGCATCATAGCCCACCCCTAGGGTCAGCGCTACGCACGGCCTCCAACACATATCCTACAAACACCGTAAACTAGTTGCAACTCCCGGACAGAGAACAAGGGTGGTTAAGAAGCCGAGAGGGTCCATTGGTTTGGGCCCAATGCGTGGTAGTAACTGCTTCATGGATCACAAACACGTAACTCAGTTCGAGGACGGTTTCAATGAGACAACCCACCATGTACTCCTACATGGCCTCTCACCGCTACCTTTACCAAATCGTGTTCACACACTTAGCTCACACACAATAGGACATGTTCATAACAATTCCAATTCATTCCCGATGAATCGACCGACTCAACTCTAAGCAGTAGCAGGCATGACAAACAAGCATAAATGAGTAGGCACAACATGGCTCAAACAACTCCTACTCATGCTAGTGGGTTTCATCTAATTATCGTGGATTGACAGTCATGCAAAGGATCAAGGGGTTCAGCTACCGCAGCAAGTAACAGCTTGAATCGATGTTGTCCTAATGCAATAAAAGAGAGCAGGAGCGAGAGAGTGGAATTGTATCGAATGAACAAGGGGTTTTGCTTGCTCGGCACTTCAAGATAATATAGTTCTTCATCGGTGTCATCGAACAATCGTCTTAACGCCGCTCTCGAGAGGGACAATTACCGCAACAAGAGAGAACACAATCAATGCAATGCACATTCACATGAATGACATGCCATGTTAAGGTACTGAATTCACCTAATGCAATATCTAGCCAAGTTAATTGAAGTGGAATTCAAACAAGAACAAATTCCAACTCCAAATGTTATTTCATAATTTGCCCTAATCATGATTCATCCTATTCAGTGAGGTTAACTTGTTCAAACATGCATGAAAGTGCCATAAACAGATTCTTCATATTTTTCTGATCATTTTTCATATATAAATTATTTCATTTGGAGTTACAGATTAAAAGTTATGAATATTTGAAGTTTGGGGTATTTTCTGAAATTTCCTGAATTAAATTAAATCCAGAAAACCTATTACTGCGTCAGCATGACCTCACGGTGACGTCAGCAAGTCAACGGGCGCCGTCCAGGTCAAATCTGACCTGTGGGTCCCGTTTGTTAGTGTCTAACTAATCAAACCTAGCTTAGTTAGTACTAACCTAACTTAACTAAAAGGCGGGCCCGCATGTCGCGGTGTCGGGGGTGATTAAGTGGGTCATTAGTACCTAATGACGATGCCACGCCATCACCACCGGCGCAGGATCGCCGGCGACCAAATCCGTGGCGGTGTGCACCGGAGTGGCTCGGGTTTCGCTTACGGTGCACCATTTTGCTCGGGGTTTGCGGCCACGGCGAGCTGGGAGACTCGCAGATCTAATGGTGGTGGCGGCAGAACTGTGGTGGTCGGAATCAACGGCGGCGAGCTCCAAGGCGGCGGCCGGGTTCGGGCGGGTCGGGTTAGGCGTACAGGCGCTAGGGGAGGCGCGAGCGCCCACGTGCTCTCTGGTGAGGTGTGGAGCACGGTGGTGTGCCCGGCCGAGCCACTGTGGCTCTAGCCACGCCGCGACGAGGCACGGCGGCGGGAGTTTTCGGGTGAGGCGGGACGGCGGCACGGAGGTCAAATAAGCATGAGAGCTAGGGGAGAGGGAGAGGAGTTCACCGTGGAGAGGAGAGGTGGTCAGCGGGCTCGGGGCGCCCGGAGTTCGACGAATCCAAGGCGACGGCATCAGCGGTCCGAGAAGGGGAAAGGGCGGGCGACGCCTGGGCGCCCGTGTCGGGAGGCTCGGTGAGGAGGGGAAGAGAGACTAGGCGGAGCTCTGGGGCATGTCGGGAGGCTAGGGATGGCTGTGGTCATGGCACGGCGATCGGCGCCAGCGAGCCTGCTCGGGTTCGGAGAGAGAGCGAGAGAGGAGGGAATGGGGCAGAGAGTGAACGAGGGGTTCGGGGTGCGTGGCGTCGCATGGAGGCGTCCAGGGGGAGGAGGAGGCAGCCAGGCAGGGAGGAGGTGGCCGGCGTGTGGCCACGCGCGCCGGGCACGCGCCACGCCTCGCCTCTGCCTACTGGCAGAGGAAGACGACGAGCGGCGAGGCGGTGGTGGGCTGGGCCACCAGCTGGGCCAGCGAGGAGGAGGGGGGGAAAAGGCTGGGCTGGTTCGTGGCGCCAGGTAAGTGGGCTGCCAGGTGAGCTCTCTCTCTTTTTCTTTATTTCTGTTTTCTATTATTCGAAAACTCATGGCTTTATTAAAAATATCCAGCACTTTTAAAATCACTAAACTGTGCATGCCCAATGTATAGAATATATCTAACATGGAACATTTCAGTTTAGGAGTATTTGGACATTTAAAATATTTTATAGAATTTAAATGTCCAAATTCAAATACTTATGATTTAATTCAAAGATCCAAATGTCATGGGAAAAATGTGCAACATCTCGACATCGCTTCAAAGATTTTTCCAAAAATGGTGAACATTTTTTAAGGCCATTTGGGTTACTGAAAATATTTTGAAGTTGAACCTATTTGCATTATCTTGGTGCTAGGGGTTTAGGCAATCCCCATTTCAAATTTAAAGGAAATTTAGACATGATGCATGGATGCAAGAAAATCAAGCTAGGGCTGATCTGGGGCTGTGACAGCTGATGCGGTTTGGACTGCTCGAGGATGGGTGCGCACGACGAGGGAGGTGGTCGGTGCGATCTGGTTGGGTGGAATGGATCGGGAGGGATCCCGATGTGGAGAGGACAAGAGGGGTGGCGGCGCGATGGAATGGGAAGGATGGGACAGGATCCCTAGATCCTAGGGTTGGGGTCTATTTATATAGCAGGTAGGTAAATAGGAGGGGCATTTGGTCCCTCCGATTTTAACTGGACGAATGAGAATAAATAGCTTAGGAGAGTCCAACGAGATACCGATGATGATAAAGGGATGTTTAGGGATGATCCGGATCCAACGGTCATGACAGCCCGGGTCGGGTCCGGAAGAAGTTTCGGACGCGCGCGCGAGGGGGCTGCGAGCTGACAAGAGAGGTTAGGTGGTCACGGTCAAGAGGGAAGCGAAAACCTGATTGGTCTTGGAACGGTCAAAGAAAGCAAGGAGGGACGCGGCTACTACGAGCGGATGCAAGTTTTATGAAAAACATGCAGATGCAAAGCGCATGATGCTATGAGATGAGATGCATGACATGAACAAAATGCAAAACAAAAGCCAAAAACCCAACCACGGAGGAAATAACATATCGCATCTCCGGAAAAGGCAAGAGTTGGAGCTACGAATATGGAAAGTTGTATCCGGGGCGTTACATAAAATGACTTACCTCGCCGGCTGGACGCTGCGACCTGTATCCGCGATCTTTGGTAGCGGATGCTGGGGCTTCAGCGCCCTTGAACAGCACCTTCCAGGCGTCTTCGTATGTAGTGTCCAAGAGCCAGCTCAAGGTTTGGTGCTGTGCCGGATCGAACTCCCACAAGTTAAAAGTACGTTGTTGGCATGGGAGAATCCGGTGGATGAGCATCACCTGGATTACATCGACCAGCCTAAGATTCTTGGCCACCAGGTTTCGGACGCATGTTTGCAGTCCGGATGTCTCGTCCGAATTCCCCCCACGCCAGGCCCGCTCTTTCCATGATGAGAGCCGTGTGGGAAGCCAAATCTGAATTGGGGCCGCCACCCATTTGGTGTTATGGGCTCGGTGATGTAGAACCACCCCGATTGCCACCCCTTTATTGTCTCCACGAAGGCGCTTCGAGCCATGGGACTTTGGCCATCTTGCCAACCATGGCGCCCAAGACTGGCTTGACGGTCGCCCACTACCTTGGCCGACATTGAAGATCTTCAGCCATAAGTCAAGTGGGGCGGGATGCGAGGAAAGTTTCGCATACCACGATAAACGCCGAGATGTTGAGGATGAAATTCGGGGCCAGGTCGTGGAAGTCCAGGCCATAGTAGAACATGAGCCCCTGCACAAATGGGTGAAGAGGAAACCCTAGTCCATGGAGGAAGTGGGGAGAAACACCACCTCTCACGGGCCTGTGGGTCGGAATGAGCTGCCTCTCCGGGAAGCCTGTGCACGATGTTGCCGGACAAGTATCCGGCCTCCCGCAGTCTGGCGATGTGCCCCTCCGTGACGGAGGAGGCCATCCACCTGCCTCCCGCTCCTGACATGATTGGAGAAAGGTTGAGGTGGGATGTGCGGACTTGGGCGCTGGAGCTCGAGTGCGCGGAAATGGATAAGCAAAGGAGGAAGAAGGCGTATGTGAAAAGGTGGATCCTTATCCCCTTATATAGATGGACGAAGCTATGCGTCCCACACCAGCCTGGTAAAACTCGCTTATTTCCCAAGCGCCGTAATCAATGGCGCAGATGGGTTACCCACGTCTGTATTGATGAGAATCCCGGAATAAGGGGGGCACGATCTATGCTTTGATAAGACGTGCCAAGGAAACCGCCTCGCTAAACACGCTGAGGTGGGAACAATAAAAAACTATTCATATAAAGGCCTTGCCGGGGTGTGATGTCACGCCGCGGAATACGTCAGCAGATCTATGCAGAAATTATTCTCTCTACGGTGTTATGTGGAACTTGTTTTGCAGAGCCGGACACTATCCTTGTGTTCAAAACCTTCCATGAAGTATTCGGAGGAGGAACCCGCCTCGCAATGCCGAAGACAATCAACGCGCCGGACTCATCGTCATTGAAGCCTGGTTCAGGGGCTACTGAGGGAGTCCTGGACTAGGGGGTGTCCGGACAGCCGGACTATCGTCACGGCCGAACTCCAAGACTATGAAGATACAAGATTGAAGACTTCGTCCCGTGTCCGGATGGGACTTTCCTTGGCGTGGAAGGCAAGCTTGGCGATACGGATATGTAGATCTCCTACCATTGTAACCGACTCTATGTAACCCTAACCTATCCGGTGTCTATATAAACCGGAGGGTTTTAGTCCGTAGGACGAACAACAATCATACCATAGGCTAGCTTCTAGGGTTTAGCCTCCTTGATCTCATGGTAGATCTACTCTTGTACTACCCATATCATCAATATTAATCAAGCAGGAGTAGGTTATTACCTCCATCGAGAGGACCCAAACCTGGGTTAAAACATCGTGTCCCTTGTCTCCTGTTACCATCCGCCTAGACGCAGAGTTCGGGACCCCCTACCCGAGACCCGCTGGTTTTGACACCGACACCGTGGATGAGAGATGTCCATCTCTTGCAGTGGACGACGGGGTAGGGGTAGCGGCTCCGGCAAGGTGGAGGATGGGGTGGCGGACGGAGGAGGCTGGCCGCAGTGCGGAGGTTGTCGTGCCGCCGTCGGTGTATCGGTGTATGAATGGGGAAATGGAGGGGAGGGGGAGATTTCAAACTTTGGGACACGCTTCTCTGAAATGGGGGAAAGTTACGAACTTATCCCCCGTTTAAATTTCGGACATCGCGTCGGTTGGGGATAGGACGGTAATCTCGCATCTCCCAAATATTTGCCGGTAACTATTTCGGGCGAGATGAGGGTGTTTTGCCGCCCACGGTGTCTGAACGTGGCTGACAGGTAGGGCGGTTGTGTCATGTCTGATGGAAGTTACACATCTCCCCCTATTTAAAATATTAGCCTACATCGATTTCGGATGAGGAGAGTTTGTTTTGCCGCCCACCGTGTATGAATGGGGAAATGGAGGAAGAGACACATGTCTTTCGGACGAGCTTGAATCAAATGTGTTTTGTCACCACGCTTACGCCCATCGTGTCCGAATGGGCTCAGAGGCCGTCGTGTCACGTCTGATTGAAGTTACTAGTCTACCCCTATCAACAGCAGTGTAAATCTTGTCGATAAGGATGTCAAGTGTCAGGGGTAGACAGTAATTTCCATCTCGCAAACACTTGCTACGGGCAGCCCACAAATTATAGTGAGTGTTTAGCCGCTTCGTTCAAAACTTGGGAGAATTAGCATTCACGTTTGCCCTGGGACCTGGCAAACTAAATTCAAATCCAATTTGTATTCCATTACGGATATTCACAGATAATTATACGTTTTGTTGTTTATTTCTTGAAAACCACAACAAAGATTTATTCCTCCTTTATATATGATTATGATTTAGAAATGCCATGATCTTCGAATTCAGTAGGTTGGATACACTCTGATTCAAACAGTTATTTCATCGAATACAATATGCTCACACGAAAAACATTTCACCTTATGTCAATCATACAAGTACTGAGGATTACCTCGCCTAAAAAATTCGGATCATTACAACACATGGACAACATAGGGGGTCTTGCAACATAATCCATTCAGAGACATGACACAACATGCAAGTGCAATAATCTAATGACAATTTCAACTGGTATCTAAAGAAGAACCGGATTACCTTGGGCTTCAGATAGCGTAAACAGCAGGACCTCCTCTCGCCTTCAAATGCAACATTCTTACTTCCTCCAATTCTTGGGTTGCTTGCATAATGCGTGCTGCTAATTCCGTAATTTCCAGCCTCAAAATAAAGAATACCTCATTCATGTCAGCCACACCATCTCTTTTCGCCTCTAGTAGAGCCTCAAGCACTATAATATATGTGCTCGATCGCTCTCCGGCGGTGTTGCCTCTGAACTGCTACCATCTGGTAACATGGATGGCGACCGCTTCCACAAATAGATTCCGGGTTGTACATTGTGTCCTAGTGTGAACGACATCTGAAAGGTTTCACTGGACATAAGTAAGAGATAGTTATTGTATGATCCAGAAGTAAGCTTACATGGTAAACGATTTGACTAATTATTGCCGAGCATGGAAAACTATATTTAAATGGTTCAAGCAGCATCATTTAAAAGAAATTAAAATGGTAAGATGAAACTAGGGATGTAAGTGGCAAATAAACGACATCCGCCAGTCCCATCTAGTTAGTTTTGCTACCTCCCTAGTTCATTTTCCTCAAAAACAAAAACTCTTTTGAACTATCATACCACTAGTGGCCTTTAATCGATTAAACAGACCCAGCTTGACATCCCTAGTTGAAAGGGAGTGTACAAACGCTATATTTAAGTTGCCAAGGCATCAAGCGCTTGAAATAATCGAGAAAGCACTTAACAGTGTGGCCTCATATAAACTACGAAGACAGTCTTGTGATCAAGTTGAGAGGAAAAGTTAAGGACTTAAATGAAATAGGCATGCATTTCTTTATGATAGTATAACACGCTTGCGACATATCAGCCAACTAAGGTATAGCGTAACAACAAACAAGCATTGAATCAAGCAATACAAGAAAGCGCATAACCTGAACTATTTGTAATTCGGTAGGATTACACGTTGAGGGCACAAGCCAAGAAAGCAGCCCACTCGCATTACATTTCACATGTACTAAAACACACCGGCTTACCATATGTTCTTTGTGAAGCCTAGCTGCTATTGCAATGTTCCTTGAAGATATCACAAGATCCCGTGGTTGCAAATCTAGTTGTTGTAGTTCATTCTGCACCATCTATTTAGGTAAAATTAATTTTAATCGCATGCACCGTCGAATTGATCATCAATGGTTCATCTAAACTAATGAAAGAAGGGTGTGTGCATACACGATAATATATCTGCTTCCCTCTTTTTATGCTTGTTCGAGGTGCCACCCAAAAGAAAAAATATTTTGCTTGATGGGGTTGGCAGCTCCATAATTAATAGAAGCACCAAATTAGTCATGCAACTTGGGAAGATCAAGAACACACAAACAAGTAATGAACAGAGGCTCAGAGCAAGGATGTAATAGCTAGCATCGAGAAAATGTAGGGTAAAACAAACAAAAGTCATGAACCACATGCTTGTTTGCTGATGTGTAATTAAGCATAGAGAACATTAAGCGATCTCAATGGAACCAACAGGTGGCATCGTAACAAAACTAAAGCATATTAACTATATGTGCACCGGTATGTAATTTAGCACATGTAACATGTTCACCGACAGAAGTATGGCCCTGCTGGTGCAAGAGAATAACGCGCCTCATGAAAAACTGAATGATGCCTCAAGAAATTCAAAGGTGCGGTGCTTATGCTAGAAAGTGAACGAGGCGCCGCCGTTGGATAATAGTACCGATTCTCGGCAGCGATGGGTATCGTTGTCATACTTGATAGCTAAGGATCCTCGATGGTGCTCATGTTGCTATTGAGTTTGGGCCTGTTGTCACCGTCGCTGAAGCGCCCGTGCTACGGATTATGGCGCTGTCGACATACAAGAAAGCTCATCGTGGTAAGTGAACAGTTGCACGATGAAGAGAAAACCGAAGGAGTACAAATCAAATAACTGATGAGGCTGCGCGCCGGTAAAGCAGGGCGGTGGAGTTGAATATGGCGTCCGTGGAGCGGGTCCGGTTTAGTGGACGAAGGTTTCGGCGGGCGCGTTGTACAGTGCTTTCGGTGAGGCGGATCTGTTGGCGCGGACAAGGGCTTGTATGAAGGGCCAGCGAAGGGGCGGACGAGGGAGTCAGTGAAGGGCCTACCCTATGGTGGACAAGGGCGCCAGTTATGCAGATCCGCTATGTGGACCATGATGGCAGTCAAGGAGATCTCGAGCGGTGGACAATGGCCGCTCAAGCGGGCGCCGAGTGAAGTGGTGAGTTGGCGGTTGGGGTTCCAAGGTGCGGAAGGTAGATCCGCGGGTGTGAGGTCCACCGCTGCGGCGGAGGATTAGATTCAAGCAAGCTTTCCGTGGTTGGGGGTCGGGAGGGAAGGGAGGGCCTGGGAAGAATGTTGGGGCAAAGAGGGAAAACAATGGAGTTACCAAAGCAGCCCTTTTCCGCTCATGTGGCAGGGTAAACAGGAATATCGTAGGCTAAACTTTCAAGCGTGACATTTTGATGTGAGCAGGAAGTTTGAAAGCTATGGCGCCTAAAATTATAAGTATTCTGCTGCTCGACGGCCGACTATGATATCATGGCCGATAATTTGTTTGTTTTGCATAAAAAAAATGTGCAAGTTTTGAAAATCAATGTCTCCAACTCAAAACTTAGATTGTCCATTCAATTCAAATATGGATCATTGAGCTACTACAAGCAAATACCATCATACGGTCCAATTCAAATGAAATTCCAAATGTGTTTATCCTAAATATGATGAGAAAAGCAAAATGTGTATGTGTATGAATAAAGTGAATGATTATACAGTTTGAACATGCCCGTATGTGTATATCTCTAGGTTTGATATATGAATTTGAAATCACGAAACCCGGCTTAAAAATGTACCTCCGCTTAAATGAATTACAAAAGCTAATGATGGAGTCAATTCCAAAATTCCAATCTTAGGTTTGTAATTCGGTGCATCAAGGTATATCACGCATGTTCAAAAGTATCGTTATCTCATAGTACAAACTGTGAAACAAATTCATCAACCGTGAGTGCACAATATCTCAATTACGCTAAAGTCCCTCAAATATAGACAGCTCATTGTTTATCTGAAGTCAAGCCCCCCCCCACCACCACCATCACACACACACACACACATAGAGAAGTCGTTCTCTCCCCCAAACACCAACACACGAGCACATTAACACCCCTCTCTCTTGTAAAGTTCGAACCCCAACATAGGTCTCTATCACTTTGTCTCTCGGGCATGCACACATCTCTTCCCTCACTCTCTAGGTCTCCCGCCATCTCTCTTACCCAAGCACACGCACTATGTAGAGTGTATATTTCCCATACACAAAAACGCCGCCCCAAACGCCTATCTCCCTAGTTATGTGGTTCTCAAGACTCACCTCACACACACACCCCATTGCAAACAAGCACACTTTGTCTCCTTGTGCACCACTCTCCTCTTTCTATCTCTCCCACATGCGGACCCGCCCAGCTCCTTCCCTCAGATACATATATGTTGTGACTCTTTGCATAGCTCCCTAATGTATAATCGTTCTCGATTTCGACATTGTTCTCTACACCATCTGTTCTAGATCTCTCATGAAGTCCCTATCACACACACGATGACTCGCTTCCCTTGCGCCTCCGCTCATAGGCCAATTTCGACAACATCAACATTGTCTCCCTATCTATACGCCATTTATGGACACAAACGACTCTCTCTCTCTCTCTCTCTCTCTCTCTCTCTCTCTCTCACTAGCTCTCTATTTCTCTCGCTCTCACACCCCTCTCCCACACACACACTCGATGTCTCTTCCAAATAGTCTGCACCTCACCTGCACCTGCTATCTCACTACTACACATGTCACACCATTCCCCTTCCCTTATACTAGGTTTACATCATCATGGTCTCTACTCTACATACACTCTCTCCCCACACACACAAACGCATGCACAAACACACACGTACACGCACAAACACCCATTTATCCGGATCCTCATATCTCCCCATGTCCGCATGTGTATCTCACACACTCACTCTCTAATTATTAATATGTGTCTCCACGCTACACAACACAAAGCCCCATGTACATGTCTCTCTCTATCCTCCATGCACATAGACACAAAGAATCTGTTATCATTGCCTCAATCTCTAACATATCACACATCTCTCTCTCTCTCTCTCTCTCTCTCTCTCGCAAACACGCCAACAAGGGTTTCCCGTGAATAACTTACCGCCTATTCATCAACATTCGTGGCAGACGGCGAACACGAGACGTGAAAAGAATAAATCTACACGCAGCTTAGACCACCTAGTATGACTACTAGGACTAGAGCAAGCCAAAAGCACGCTGTCACACCCCTTCCTTGTCGGCGACGGGAAAATCTTTGTTTTACACAATGAGAAGTCATTGTGCTAAGGCCCCACATGCCGAGGCGCTGAATACAATGCAGATGCTAGTTTACTAAGCAAGTATCGATAATACGCTGGTATCTCCATACTTATATTTCTTCTCTTATAAAAACCGAGTTGGTGATGATGGTACGTGCCATCTTAGTAATATAGACCGTCCGATCTATATCCGACGGATGGAAATTAAACTAAAAGATACCTGCACCCTCTCCACATTTGCGCACAAGGCCTTCCTCGCTTATCCTTATCTCCAACAAACCTCATTGTTGAGCAATTAAGAAAGGAAGCCTCGAACAAACTGTCCCGGTATGCTGCCGCGCCAACAATCACCATGCCTCGCGCCGTCCAACCACCAGCCACCACCACACCCCACTCCTCTTCACCTTATCTCATATTTCTCGAGATATCATTAGTTTTTACACATGGGATTACTCCCGCAAGGGTCAAGCACAATAAGTGTTTTATAAAAAAATGCATCTTGATGTTCCGTGCAATGCACGGATCTTGCTAGTACTCCTACACAAGACTAAGTGTGCTAGTGTGTCTGCCATCCGTCGTATCTGACCATTAGATCTACATCTAATGATTGTGAGGTAAGTTTTTGCCTTTTTGCACCAACATCCCACTTGTCTACCAATTTGCAGAAAAACCCATAATTAGTATCTTAAAACCAACCACATCCCTCCCTGACCTCACCAAAACAGCCCAATGAATATATTCTAATTGAAACATAATATATCTCTAGTGACATATGTATATCAAAATTAGGGTGTTTTGTACCAAGTTTGTGAATAAGTATTATTCTAATTATGTTTCAAGGTAACGACATGAACATTGCTAGTATTTCCAACCATGCATTTTTTCCTAGTATTCCATAGTTTCGAGTTTTCCATCAAGATATTAGTCAGTCATGGTTAATATTTACTTTCAATCATGTACACATATGCACTATGTATCTAGCCTTGCCTATTGGCTTCCAAAGCTTAACTTTCACTCCTACTTACAATTTGTAGAGTATTTAACAAAAAACTACCACTTTCAACCAGCCATAGGAAGAATCTATTGTACAAAAAAGAGCAAAAACATACCCAAAATTTCTTAATCCACGCCAAAAACTACTACCTAGTACTCCTACCGATTAGGTTCGTTTAAACCCATTTATGACTGGGTTGGCCCACACGTCCGTGCTGATGAGGCAGCTTAAACCAACACATTTTGTTTGACCGTTGACACGAGGGACCCACATCTGACCTTCTATCCTGTTATTCCCCCTCAAATCATTATTTTTTATGAACATTACTTCAAATAGTACTGATGCATGTTCGTCGGTGGCGCCTGTGATGAGCGAGTTGGCCGCCGCGCTGGCCTCCGCACCGGTTGGCAGACTGGCCCGAGCGTGACCCACGAGCGAGTAAGCCGCCGCGCTGGCCTAAGCTCGAGCCAGATGGCTGGTGAGGGAGTCCTGGACTAGGGGGTGTCCGGATAGCCGAACTATCATCTTTGGCCGGACTCCTAGACTATGAAGATACAAGATTGAAGACTTCGTCCCGTGTCCGGATGGGACTTTCCTTGACGTGGAAGGCAAGCTTGGCGATACGGATATGTAGATCTCCTACCATTGTAACCGACTCAGGTAACCCTAACCCTATCCGTGTCTATATAAACCGGAGGGTTTTAGTCCGAGGACTAACAACAATCATACCATAGGCTAGCTTCTAGGGTTTAGCCTCTCGATCTCGTGGTAGATCTACTCTTGTACTACCCATATCATCAATATTAATCAAGCGGAGTAGGGTATTACCTCCATCGAGAGGGCCCGAACCTGGGTAAAACATCGTGTCCCTTGTCTCCGTTACCATCCGCCTAGACGCACAGTTCGGGACCCCTACCCGAGATCCGCCGGTTTTGACACCGACATTGGTGCTTTCATTGAGAGTTCCTCCTGTCGCCACCTATAGGCCCGATGGCTCCTTCAATCATCAAGAACGACGCAGTCCGTGGTGAGACTTTTCTTCCCGGACAGATCTTCATATTCGCGATTTTGCATCATGGGCCAATTCGCTAGGCCATCCGAGGAGATCGAAGCTACGCCCGCCATCGTGTCAGATTTGGAAGCTTGAACTATACGGCCGATGTCCGCGGAGACTTGATCTTCGACAAATTCGAGCCACAGCCGAGCGTGCCGTGACTGTCTCGATGGGTACGATCTAGCTCTGCAGCCAAGAGTGCCCTGAGGTCGCACAGAGTCCGCTCCCACCTTAGCTCGAGTCGACTCCCCGAACGAGGACGAGTGGTTGGACACGCCTGGGCTACGATCTCTACGGGCGATTGAGCTGAACTCCATCCTCGTCCTTGCGTAAGACCGTGACTCCAAGGTGCCGGACTCTCTCCGGACTCCAACCCTCCACGCCGCTAATCGAATCCGATTGGGCACCACCATGGAGTTCATCGCCACGACATCTTTCAAAGACTCACCCTTTGGCGACATCCTGAATTCACTAAAGTCTCTCTCTTTATCAGAGAGCCCTAGCCGACTACGGTCGAAGGTTGGGATGCGACGACGAAGAAATTCAACGCCCACCCACCACCCACTTTGTAGCCACTGCCGATGATTTAACCGACATGCTCGACTTCGACTTCAAGACATCGACGGTATGGACGACGATGCCGAGATTTATCAAGAACCAGCGCCTATAGGCATCGAAGGCCACCTGCATCACACGACATATACATGGTGGACATCCCAAAATATGGGAACGGCGATGGAAAAGTGGAGGATGACCCTCCAAGAAATTGCCCTGTTGCCGCCGCCAAGGCCGCATCTAAATCCCGCCACAAAGAAAACGATGATTCCGACACGGAGATAATAACACCCCGGACAAAGGCGGCGTAAAGAGAGGTAGAGGACTATAATTATGCCTCCTCCGAAGATGAGGCAAGCCTCACGACGCATTTAATTTGTCGTGCTCGAGGATCCTGCCGAACAGGAGCGTTTCAAACGCAGACTTATGGCCACGGCAAGCAGCCTCAAGAAAAAGCAGCAGCATCTTAGAGCTGACCAAGACTTGCTAGATGATAGATGGACTGAAGTCCTTGCAGCCGAAGAGTATGAACTCGAACGGCCCTCCAAGAGATACCCCAAACGCAGGCTGCTACCCCAATTAGAGGAAGAAGCACCCAAACCTACATCACCAGCGCATGATGAGGCCGACCGGCCACCCTGTGGTCGCGACAGAGAGGCCTCTAGACCCTCCATTCAAGCCGCACTCGGCGCCGCCGAAAAGTACCAAGGCACGGGAAACGCGCTGCACCTGCGAGAAATATTGAGGACAAGGCAAGGCAAACAAGATCGATCACCGATCACGGGCGCCCACGACACGTGATGATAACCGCCACGCCGATACAGCAATTCCGCCGGCCGAACACAGCAGCATAAAGCTCATTTGAGTTGCGCCGGATATAGCTCAATACAGAGGCGCCAGACACCCACTATGCTTCACAGATGCAGTAATGGATCATCAAACCTCGAGGGTTTCAAACCCGTAAACATCGAATCATACGACGGCACAACAGATCCTGCGGTTTGGATCGAGGACTACCTCCTCCATATCCACATGGCCCAAGGTGATGATCTACACGCCATCAAATACCTCCCACTCAAGCTTAAAGGACCAGCTCGGCATTGGCTCAACAGCTTGCCAAAGCAGAGTCAATCGGTTGTTGGGAGGACCGAAGCCGCATTCCTTGATAACTTCCAGGCACATATGTGCAACCACCGACCGATGACCTCAACCACATAATTCAGCAGCTGTAATAATCGCCCGCATAATTACCGACACGGTTCCTAACCAAGAAAAATCAAATCGTTGACTCTCCGGATGCAGAGGCCCTTGCAGCCTTCAAACATAACATCCGCGATGAGTGGCTAGCCCGACACCTAGGACAGGAAAAGCCGAAATCCATGGCAGCCCTCACCACACTCATGATCCGCTTTTGCGCGGGAGAGGACAACTGGCTAGCTCGTAGTAACAACTTGACCAAAAACCCTGGTAGTTCGGATACCAAGGACAACAATGGCAGGTCGCGTCGCAACAAGAACAAGGGCCGCATTAACGGCGATAATGATGAAGATACGGCAGTCAATGCCGGATTCAGAGGCTCTAAACCCGGTCAGCGGAAGAAGCCATTCAAAAGAAATACCCGGGCTGGCCCAACTTGGACCGAATACTGATCGCTTGTGCCAAATACATGGCACCCCAGAAAAACCAGCCAATCACACCAACAGGGATTGTTGGGTGTTCAAGCAAGCAGCCAAGCTAAGTGCCGAACTCAATGACAAGGGGCTGCATAGCAATGACGAGGAGGAGCCCCGGCCGCCGAACAATAGAGGACAGAAGGGCTTCCTCCCACAAGTGCGGACGGTGAACATGATATACGCAACCCACATACCCAAAAGAGAGCGGAAGCATGCACTAAGGGACGTATATGCGAAGGAGCCAGTCGCCCCGAAGTTCAACCCATGGTCCTCCTGCCCGATCACATTTGATCGAAGGGACCACCCCACTAGCATCCGTCACGGCGGATTCGCCGCATTGGTTCTTGACCCAATCATCGACAGATTTCACCTCACTAGAGTCCTGATGGACGGCGGTAGCAGCCTGAACCTGCTTTATCGTGATACAAGCGCAAAATGGGCATAGACCCTCAAGGATTAAACCCACAAAGACGACCTTTAAAGGCGCCATACCAGTGTAGAGGCCAATTGTACAGTGCTCGGTTACACTCGAAGTGGTCTTCGATCCCGGATAACTTCCGGTTAAGAGTTAGTCTTCGACATAGTACCGCTCAGCAGGCTATCACGCATCGCTTGGACGAACCGCATTCGCAAAATTCAATGCGGTGCCGCACTACGCGTACCTCAAACTCAAGATGCCAGGCCCTCGAGGAGTAATCACGGTCAATGGAAACACCGAAAGCTCTCTCCGAACGGAGGAGCACACGGCGGCCCTCGCGGCGGAGGTGCAAAGCAGCCTCTCAAAGCAATTCTCGAGTCCGGCCACTAAACGTCCGGCCACTGTCAAGCGCTCCCGGAGCAACCTACAACAAGACCGCCTAGCGCGATCCAAGCACGCTTAGCAATCCGGCCCCAACCCCAGCCCTCGCGAAATTGAGAAGCCAGTACTACGTGTACATAACTACGCTCTGGAGATACCATGGGCATAAGGGAGGGCACGACCAAGCACGCCTGCATGCGGCTCAACCGCACTGTGGGCCCCGATTGTGTCATTCTTTTCTTTTTTCTTTTTCTTTTTCTTACTTTCAGACTCCGCTTCAGAAGCCCTGTCCGCACTAGAATTGCCGAACTCATGATGCAACAGCCAGGGAAGCGTAGTTACGCCGAGTGTCCAGTGGTCTCTATTACGAGCATTATACCTGTTTTATATACCATCCCGCAGCTTACCCCTCGAGGGGACATGTTAAATAGTCCCATCCCTTGCTTATCGTGACTATTTGTATCGCCCTCGCTTCCATTGCAAGTACCTTTTGAATAAACAATACATAGCTTTTCCCTATTATTGCACTCCTTTCTTTATCTATATATATGTTCATTTCATGACATGTTGCACCAGACACTTTGGTACGGCCAATACACCAGGGGCTTAAGTACCCCAAAAGTATGGTGTGACAAGTCCTAACACTTTCACAAGTGCGGCACCCGAACTTATAGCATTATATGCATCGGCTCAATCATGTCTTGGGTCAATAGTTGGGTTTGCCCTGCCCCATGTTTTGGTACCTTACGTTCCGTTATATCAGCTAAGGTAGCGCGGGAGAACCACCGCGATTGTGCCCTCGTTGAGCTGGGTTGAGCACCTCTGGAGAAAGCTAAACTGACCGTCATGATAGGGCGAGAGCCGTCGCTGTTCGAGAGGTTTTTTCGGGTCCCTAAAGACTTATGCCGCTTAGAGCGAGGAACCGAATTGTCCGCCAAGGCGTGATAGCGCCTCAACTCGGTCTTCCGAATACTAGGGGCTTCACGAAATTTAAAATTATAGAATTCTATGGCTAAGTGAGAGTGTTCAAGCATTATAAGTCTGGTTGCCTTGTTCGTTGTGTTGAGGATGGACCCAAGAATGGGAACAAGAGTGCTCAAGTTTATCCCGAACACCCCAAAGACTGTGGCATGGGGCTGAAGCCAACGACTTGCCATCTCTCAAATTTGATAAACGGCCGCATGTAAGGTAATATTTTAAATTCACAAGCGTTGCTTAGCGATATGAACAAGTTTACAGCGATAAGATAACAAACGCGAGTCTATTCAAAATTACATCTTTGGAGCACTCATCCGCTTATACGGCGGGCACCCTTCAGACGCCCTCATAGTACATTTCGGCTTGCGATGCTCCTTGCCCTTCGGTGGCCCGTCTGTCACAAGCTTCTCCGCATCCAGCTTTCCCCAAGGCACTTTAGCACGGGAAAGGGCCCGACGGCACCTTCAATGCAGACGGAGCGCTTTGATGACTTCAATCCATGGACAGGCATCCACCAGCCGCTGCACTAGCCCAAGTAGCTCCTGTGCATGGCTTCCAATGGCCACAGCCAAACTATGAGGCCCTTCATGGCCTGTTCGGCGACCTTGTGGAGCTCGACCAGCTGCTTCACTGGTCGTCAGGGCACGGACGCTCGGCCTCAAAGATATCGAGACCAGAACACCTTTTCCGCCGAGCTCCCTCCTTGGCGCTGTAGAACGCGCGCAGATCGCATACACTATGGGGCAGATCTGCGAATGCCCCGGAGAGCTCCGAACCGGTAAGTAATGTAATTCACTTTCACATGCTTGCTTTGCATAAAGAATGCCTTACCCGCCGCTATCTTCTTTAATGATTCAATTTCTTGAGGGCTTTTTGGCTTCGCCTTAGCGGCTTTGACACTCTCAAGAGCCGAGGCGACCTCGACTCTCGAGTCTTCGAGTCACGCCCAAACTCGTGTTTTTCCACGAGAGCCCGGAGCTCTTGCCGCACCTCCGCCACCCGCCTCCTCCTGCTTCTCTCGCTCGGTGCGCTCATGCCGCTTTGCTTTCGGCCATGGACACCGCTTCCTTCAGTGGTCGCCACCTTGTTCGTGGCCCCTACAACACCCACGTTATTCCTGTCATTTTTGCAACCTAATCCTTTCTATAAGGTATTTCTTTAATAAGGTATTGCTTACCTTCCCTGTCCTCGAGCTGCTTCTTGGCAAGGCCGAGCTCGTTCTCGAACGCCGAGGCTCTTCTTCAATGCATTGACCTCCGCAGTCAAGGCTTGGCAGAGGTCAAGAACGAAAGCATGCATTCGCATATTGACATACTTATGTTAGACTCATGCGATATCTTTTAGATCCTTAGTCCGCTTTTCTTTCCAACACCGAACCAAGCATCAGGCTACCGCCTATGCGGTAATATTTTACATATTCTAAACTTACCTCAAAGCTTGTTAGAAGGCTGGTATAAGCCACCAGCCCGCCTTGGCGGATCGAACTTTCGGATCACCACACTCATAACAGGCGGTGCTCCTCCTCGATGGAGGCGCTGTTAAGCGCCCAAGAGCTATCCAAAGGCTCCTGCTGACGGAGGACACCGCTGCCTTACCTTCCTACGAAGGGGCCGCTTGCCGGACTTCGGAATGGATGAAGGTTCCGGTATGGAGTCCGGACGAGGGTCGGGCTTAGAGCCCCTGGGGGACTCGCTCCCCTCGTGCCTGGAGTCCGGGAGGTTGCCTTGCGGTGCCTCCTGCGCCACCTCCTCTTGACCAGGCCCCCCTTGGGGCCCCACCTCGGCTTCGTCCGCAGCATGAGGTGAGGAGGCGGCCGGAAGTGAAGTACTCTCCACTTCCGACGAACTCAGGGACCCGCCGACGGGCGGGCGAGCCTGCTCTGGGCGGGCTGCATGATTGTTCGCATTAGAGAACACTATGCAATGAAAAAGCCATGGGTATCCGGACACTTACGATCTCGCCAGGGCTTGGCCCTTGTTGGCCACCTCCTCGCCATTATCAGCGCAGGAGAAGTCCTGGAGGAAGGGTCCTTCCTTCTGATCCTCCGCCTCCCGCTGGGGCGGCCTTCCTTTTTCTCTCCTTCGCTGGGAGAGGCTTTTTTCCTCCTCCTCTTCCTCAGAGGAGGATTCCGCCTCGTGGTTGTTGGGTGATGAGTCCGACAAAGACTGGCGCCCGAGCTCCTTCGAGTTTGTCGGATTTCGGGTTCCGCAGACCCCAAGGTTCGAACTCGGGTGCGACGAGATCCACCTCCACCGCCTCGCACTCGGCCAATCGCAGGACCTAAACTACTAAGAAGAACAGCACAAGAGACACGAGATTTATATCGTTCAAGCCACCATCGCGTGTAATACCCTACCCAAAGGTGTGGTGTGTGGATTGCCTCTTGGGCTGATGAGGAATAAGATATGGAAGAACAGCCTCTGAGGGTCTGTTCTGGTGGGTGTGATGAACTGCTAAGTGGTGTCCCGTCGCCTAGCTTGAGGATCGGTCTCTCGATCTGGATGCGGATCGTCCTTATCCTTGTGATCCCTCCATCTGAGCTCTCCCTACATTGAGTGTGGCTACCCCTATTTATAGGCGAAGGCCCTGGGCCTCTTCCCTAATATTGAGCGGGAAAGGCGCCAACAATTGGCCATTTTGAAGGGGAACAGCGGTACACTTATCCCGACTCAAAGTTGGTCCTCGCCGCCAAATGCTCGTGATGACGCCTGCTTGGGCTCCACGATGATCGCATTCCACCTGGGGCTGGTCTTGGTCTTGTTGCACCAAACGGATGCCTTTGCTTGATGCTTCGCTGCGCTTGCTCCCTTTGCACCAAAGAGGAAAGGAGGACGCTGCGCGGCTGGCGCCTCGATCGCGCGCCTCGGTCGCATGGTTTCACGCCACGGCACCTCGCGAGGTACCTGCCTTGAACTCTCCGCCTCGTGAGCCAGCCCGACGAGGCTGCCTCGAGGAAGCTTTGGTCGCCCGCCTCATGAGGCTTGGCCTCGCGAGGGTCTTGAGTTTGCGCTGATGAAGATGGGCTGTCCTGGCCTCCTTTGAGCCACTCCAGCTGCTGCAGTGCAAGTCTGGGACCCCTGCCCTGTAACGCCGACAGAGCCCCTGGCCCACGGCGCGCCCGAACTTGGCCGTGCAGAGAGGCGAAAGGGCAAGTGCAAAGCGTCGTGGGCCCTAACAGCCTGCGGCCTTGGGCGCCGTGTGGTGGTTGATTGGACGTGGGCGCCTGCTTCCCCACGACGCCTTGGTAACCGCTTGGATTCGACAGGTCCCTGCATGCAGAGCTGGGCATGATGACTGGTGATCGTGGAGGCCGACGGTTGGCCTCCGCCGGCTATAAGTACGGAACGGTGTGCGCCTTTCCGCCTATCCTTCGCTTCTCATCTTCCTCGCCTCGCCTGTTGCTATGGCTCCGATCCGCGGTTCTCCAGGAAGAGAAGGGAAAGGCTCAAGAGGATCCCACCCGCCTCCCAAAGAAGCGGCTTGCTCTCCGTGTCAAGGGAGAGCTGCGAGGAGGCGCCTGCCTTGGCGCAAGTGCGTCACTGCCGTGGTTCTAAGTCTGATAGTAGAATGGGGGGTAAGTATGGAGAGGCAAGATCCTAGCTATGGAGTAGTTGTATATGCAAGGGATTTACGAGTTCAGGCCCTTCTCGGAGGAAGTATAGCCCTATGTCTCGGAGCCCAGAGGCGGTCGATCGGATTATATGCATATGTGTTGCAGGGTGCGAACCCCTCTACCTGTGGAGGGGTGGCTATATAGAGCGCCAGACCCCAGCCAGCCCACGTAGTAGAGGGTTTAAGGTGCGTTAAAGCTAGGCGCATCGGTAACGCCTTACATAAAGTGTCATTAAGGTCATAAAGACTATTTAACTGCAGACCGTTTGGGTACCGAAAGGGTTCTTGACCTGGTGGTCGAGTGGGTCTTCGTGGTCGAATGTCTTTGAATCTGTCGAGTGGAAGCCTACCAGGTCGATCGGAAGGCTGCTTCTCTTGTGAGTGTCCTGTGGAGGGTACCTTTGGGCAGGTCTATGACCCTACCCTAGGTACATGAGTTCATCATTAGCCCCGAATGGATCGAGGTTTGAGGAGGAAGGAGTTGATAATCTTTCCGACTGCTCTTCGTGGTTGTGAGTGCGCTTTACTCGGATCAACGACCTTTTAGTGATGGCGCTAACTTCTTTCAGTCCGCTTTGATCCATTCTTCACGCTTTGTCGAGTGAACTCCGTGAACTCGAGGATTTCGAGCGACGGATTGAGGGAATCTGTTATCCACGAGTTGCTCTGCGGTTAGCGGATTTCGCGGATACGAATTTTGGGAAGCGCTGGTTGAGAAAACCGCTGCACTCGGATTGATAAGACGATGACGCCGATCTTCGGCCGCTTTTTCGCCACGATCGCGCTGCGCTACCGCTATGGGATTGTGACGGATTGCCGGGCCTACCGGTCAGCCACTGGGAAGGGGCCCCATATAAAGCGTTGGACAGGCATTTGAACAAAGACGACCTCGCATTTCTCCTCTCTCCGCCCAAACCTTCTCGCCGCCTTCGTCTGTCCAGCGCCAATCTTCGGCATTTGCCTCGCCGGCCACCATGGTGAAGGAGAAACCGCAGCCCGGAACGGTGAAGAAGGCGCGGCGAAGGCCAAGGGAGAGCGACCACCGGGCGGCTCCTCTTCACGGTCCAAGCTGTCACAGGCTGGGTCCAAGGAGACTGGATCCGCCGACCATCACCGAGAAGGATCTCACCGATCCGCTAATGAAGGAATGATCCCCATGGGTCGGCGAGGCTTCCGGCACGGAGTGGCAACCGCAGCCTCAAGAGGGTGAGTGTGTCCTCCGCCACCCACGAGATCGGGGTTTTCCGCCAAATCCTTTTTTCCGGGGTTTTGAACTTTTTGGAGTGCACTCCATCATTTCACTCCAACTCCATTGTCTACCTTGCTGCTTTCATTTTGCTATGCGAGAATTTCTTGGGTTGTCGATCAGACCGGGTCTCTCTTCACATATTCACCGTCGCCTCAGACGGTGAAGAAAACGAACCCAATGACGAGAGGACCCAAGTAATCCAGATGTGTGGGGGACTGGGCCAGATGAGGGGAAGAGCGCCTTTCCAGCTATGACTCTCCCGACCTGTTAGAGGGTGGTAGTCGACCTGTTTTATCGCTAAGACCAGCCGATGTCGGGCAAATGACTGGGCTCCTCCTTTCTCCATGAGTCGAGTGAACAAGCCATCTTCCCCGAAGGTGTTACCAGAGGAGAAGGCCCAAGTAAAGTTGTCTGATGGAGCGTAGTCCAGCTTATTCGCGATGGGGTGACCGCATGGATCTCCGGAGGTTTTTCTCCGACGCATGTATTCAGCCACCCAATACCGAGGTCATCCGATGTGGATGTACTGCACGGATGATACTACTCGGTCCATCCGCAGGAGGTCGATGACGCCACACCGAGAAGTGGATGATTGCCATCACAGGAACAAGGACAACCCTTATGAGCTAGGAGGATTCCACCACTCGACCGAGTTACCAACTGCATAAGGTATAACCACTTATCTCCGACCGTGATTCCGCCGCATTCATTCTGCTTTGATGCCAATTCATCGATCGACTTTCACCTTGTTTTGTTGTCTTCTAGGTCACCACCGAGATGTACTGATGCCCAACGGCGCGCAAACAAAACAAGAAGAAGAAGGAAGTGGAGGTGAAAGTCCGGAGGAATGGGAGTCCAACGGCGAGGATGATGAGGAGGATGATAGCTCTGATGACGAGGAGGAGGAGGAGGAAGAGGAGGAAGACGCCGATCCTCCTCGCCGGAGGGAAGGTCCTGTTGACGCATGACCCGCGGCCATGCGCAAGAACTGTTGTGCCCACCGGCAGTCAACGGCGACCTAGGACAACTTCTCCGCGCCGACCGAGAAACCGCCAAGCAACCTCGAGCGACGCCGCCAAAGCCGGGCGAAGGCCCTGCCTAAGATGCGAATGGTCATCCCCACCATTTCCGGTAACCAATGTAACCTTGTATTTCCTTATTCAACATGAGTGAAATTTTGGTCGACTTGATGACCGATCAGCCAATTCTTGAAATCTACAACGCTACCTCCGAGACTTCAGCCAAGCACGAAGATCGTGTAATGGAGGATGCGCCACCTCCAACCTTGGTAAGATCTCTCGAGGTTTCGCTTTTAGTCGACCGGAGCTTTTAGTCGATTGACTTCCATGTTTACTTCTGAATCTTTCTTGTAGTTCCGCCCACGCCATTGATCTCCCGATGATGACGAGGAAGCGCCATTGAGGAAGAGGAAGAACAAGAAAGTGTCTGCTGGCAAGGCTGCTCAAGTCGCGGCGATTCCTGAGACGCTGATTTCCGAGGGAGGCAACCCCACTCGGACTTCTGTGTCTTTCGCTGTATCACCGACAATTGCCTCGACCCACTTCGCCGATCGCTGATCCACCATCTCTCTTTGCTACACACCACGTCCCGGAAGACCAAGTAAGTGCTGCTAAGGAGGCCATACGCCAGGCAGGGATCATGATGGAGCAGGTGAAAGCGGTCCGAGAGGCTAGTTAGGCGGCCTATGATGCTAGTTCAGCTCTCCAGAGCAATGTCCAAGTAAGTCACCGTTGCTTGCTTTGTTAGGATAT
>CM038681.1:579366609-579487564 GCA_021605205.1 Aegilops longissima
AGACACCAGAGAGCATCTTTATAATCACCCATTTACGTTGTGACGTTTGATAGCACACAAGGTGTTCCTCCGGTATTCGGGAGTTGCATAATCTCATAGTCTGAGGAACATGTATAAGTCATGAAGAAAGTAGTAGCAATGAAACTATAACGATCATAATGCTAAGCTAACGAATGGGTCTTTTCCATCACATCATTCTCCTAATGATGTGATCCCGACAACACATGTCTATGGTTAGGAAACATAACCATCTTTGATAAACGAGCTAGTCAAGTAGAGGCATACTAGGGACACTTATGTTTTGTTTATGTATTTACACATGTACTAAGTTTCCGGTTAATACAATTCTAGCATGAATAATAAACATTTATCATGAAATAAGGAAATAAATAATAACTTTAGTATTGCCTCTAGGGCATATTTCCTTCAGTCTCCCACTTGCACTAGAGTCAATAATCTAGTTCACATCGCCATGTGATTTAACAGCAATAGTTCCCATCACCATGTGATTAACACCCATAGTTCACATCGCCGTGTAATTAACACCCAAAGAGTGATCATGTTTTTCTTGTGAGAGAAGTTTAGTCAACGGGTCTATCACATTCAGAGTCGTATGTATTTTGCAAATTTTCTATGTCTACAATGCTCTGCACAGAGCTACTCTAGCTAATCACTCACTCTTTCAATATGTATGCAGATTGAGACTTAGAGTCATCCGGATCAGTGTCAAAGCTTGCATCGACGTAACACTTTATGACGAACTTTTTGTCACCTCCATAACCGAGAAACATGTCCTTATTCCACTAAGGATAATTTTGACCGCTGTCCAGTGATCCACTCCTGGATCACTATTGTACCCTCTTGCCAAACTCATGGTGAGGTACACAATAGATCGGGTACACAACATAGGATACTTTATAGAACCTATGACTGAGGCATAGGGAATGACTTTTCATTCTCTTTCTATTTTCTGTCGTGGTCGGGTTTTGAGTCTTTACTAAATTTCGCACCTTGCAATACAGGCAAGAACTCCTTCTTTGACTGTTCTATTTTGAACTACTTCAAAATCTTGTCAAGGTATGTACTCATCAAAAAACTTATCAAACGTTTTGATCTATCTCTATAGATCTTGATGCTCAATATGTAAGCAGCTTCACCGAGGTCTTTCTTTGAAAAACTCCTTTGAAACACTCCTTTATGCTTTCCAGAAAACTCTACATCATTTTCGATCAACAATATGTCATTCACATATACTTATCAGAAAGGCTGTAGTGCTCCCACTCACTTTCTTGTAAATACAGGCTTCACCGCAAGTCTGTATAAAACTATATGCTTTGATCAACTCATCAAAGTGTATATTCCGACTCCGAGATGCTTGCACCAGTCCATAGATGGATCGCTGGAGCTTGCACACTTTGTTAGCACCTTTAGGATTGACAAAATGTTCTTGTTGTATCATATACAACTCTTCTTTAAGAAATCCATTAAGGAATGCAGTTTTGACATCCATTTGCCAGATTTCATAAAACGTGGCAATTGCTAACATGATTCGGACAGACTTAAGCATCGATACGAGTGAGAAAATCTCATCGTAGTCAACACCTTGAACTTGTCGAAAACCTTTTGCGACAATTCAAGCTTTTGTAGATAGTAACACTACTATCAGCGTCCGTCTTCCTCTTGAAGATCAATTTATTCTCAATGGCTCGCCGATCATCGGGCAAGTCAATCAAAGTTGGCTTGAGATTCTCCATATTTGTCAATAGCAGAAGGTGTATATCACTGGTGTTGATAACGCGATGTGAATTTACAGAAAGTTGAGGTGACTGCGGCGGGTTATAAATGATCCCGTATGAGCCGTGTCAGCAACTCGGCCAATGGTTCCTTCCAACTGGTTGTTTGAAGTTAACAAAACCGTAGTGGCGGCGACTTGTGCACCTACAATTGAGCCATCGAGTGCAGACGACGGCTGATAATATATGATAATTTGCCTCCAATTTGTTGGAAGAAAATCGGGCTTCCCAAGTAGTGACTTACTCATACTCAATAAACAGCTCATCCAGGAAAGGGTGGCCCGTTGTATTGATGATTCGACCGCGGTGCTGTAAACCGGCGCAGGCGAGTCAACCACATCGTTTTGATGTAATGAACAATTGTCCTGATGTGTCGGGCCCGAAATAATCAGCCATGAAGTTGATGATCACTAGGTTAAGTTGAAATCACTCTTGGGTGAATCGGCCGCGAGAGCAGACAGATGAATCAGCCGCAACGTGTGTAAGCCGGTGCGGACGGGTGAGTCGTCCTCCTTGTTGTAAGCCGGCGTGATCGCGAGAGACGGCTACGGTATTGTAAGCCGGTGCGGCCGCGAGAAACGGCCACGACGTTGTAAGCCGGCGCGGTCGGGAGAGACGGTCACGGCGTTGTAAGCCGGTGCGGGAGTCCGTTGAGTAACGACGACCACCTGTGCCAAAAGATGTTGGCGTGTCTCCACCTCCGCGGTATAATATCACTTTTTCTCATAAATAACTGCCCTGCATAAACAATATTGCAGACCAGGGCAAAGATAAACTTGTTCTTTGACAAAAAAACATGTGATAATAAAACAAACTTGGATGGATATCACCTGGTATTTTTTGCCGGATGCTGGCGCCGGACAATGCATAGTGCTGTTTTTGTTTTTTGACAAAAGAGTTAATTGGTTCTGTGTCTTCTAGTGCCTGAGCTCTCCACATAACCCGGCCGGCACTTTTTGAGGCAGAATTTTTGGAACCAGAACTTCTTGATAATCCAGCCGGAACCTTTGATAACCCGGAACTTTTTTACCGGAACCTCTTGATAATCCGGCCGGAACTTTTGATAATCCGGAACTTTTAAACCGGAACCTCTTGATAATCTGGCCGAAACTTTTGACAATCTGGAACTTTTGAACCGGAACCTCTTGATAATCTGGCCGGAACTTTTTGATAATCTGGAACTTTTCTGTAGCCTAAGTCGGAACTCTTTGATGACTCGGACGGAACCTTTCGGCGATTCGGCTGGAACCCTTCGGTGATTCGGACTGAACTTTTCGTCGAGGCGATCGGAACTCTTTGGTGTTTCAGACGGAACCTTTCGTCGAGGCGGTCGGAACCTTTCGCCGACTCAGACGGAACCTTCCGTCGAGGCGGTCGGAACTTTTGGCCGATTCAGACGGAACCTTTCATCGAGGCAATCGGAACTTCTCGCCGATTCAGACGGAACCGTTCGTCGAGGTGGTCGAAACTTTTTCGGTGATTTAGAAGGAACCTTTCGTCAAGGCGGTCGGAACTTTTTCGGTGAGCCAGCTGGAACTCTCCGACAAGTCGACCAGAACTTCTTCAATAAGTTGGGCGGAGCTTCTCGATCCCTGGGATAGCGTATTTTAAGAACTCAACACCACCGTGCGCGAGCCCCACGGTGGGTGCCAACTGTCGTGGAATTAACACGGCAGATGTCCTTAGCGTCAGGACTTAGTCGCGAGGCCAACGCATCTATGTGGTAGCTTGAGAGGGGTTGATCGGGACGAGAGACGCAACACGCAAGACAAGGATTTAGACAGCTTCGGGCTCCGGGAAACATCATCCGGTAATAACCCTACATGCTGTTTGTGGCTAGATCTCATTATGATCATGAGAGAGTCGCCGGTAAGCCGGCTCTTGTGTCTAGCCCTAGAGATTGTTCTTCTTCCCCTCTTTGGGGTGCCCTGCCCCTCTTTATATAAGTTAGAGGGGCGGGTTACATGTGGAGTCCAAATAGGATTAGGACTAGCCTATCTTGTACTACAAGCCGGATACAAGTCTGGGTCTTGATTCCTTGTAAGGGAGATATTCCTCACGCCTTTCCTCTTAAGTCGGCCTATCACAACGTAAGCCGGCCTTCTGGGCCTTGAACCTCCTGGGTTATACTTCCGGCCGGGTTACACCGCGGGGTATATCCTCGACACTATGGGAGATGGATCATAGATCGTTACCACTAGACGCACAGTGTCGTGCAGGTCTGTCACCATCCGGAGTACATGCGTCAGCTCAGGTCTTAGGACATAGAACGTATGTTGTACTAGAGACTCACATATGACATATCGCTGCGTCTCATAGTTGAGTCTGTCCGACTCGGACCTTATCTCGACTCGGATCCGACTATGTCGAATCCGACCAGATCCTTCCGAGTCCATATTATTCGGTTAGCATCCAATGCTCCATGGCTAGTGAGACCAAGCCATCGACTGTGTCATATGCTAGTCTAGTCGGTTGCGCGTCCACACAGCCCTTTCGACTTGGGACCTTTTAGGATAGTCACCATACTTTGCATAGTCCCACAAACAAGTCACGTACTTGCTGATACACATCATTGATAATGTCCAAGGACTATCTTTATTCATAAAAACATAGGAAATATCATCATACATGATTGCCTCTAGGGCATATTTCCAACAGTCTCCCACTTGCACTAGAGTCAATAAAATATACACTGAATGCCCATAGCTCTAACGTGCCCCTCATGCTTGGGTTGTGGAATCGGCTTAGTCAACGGATTTGCAACATTTGCATCCGTGTGAATTTTGCATAACTCTACATCACCATTCTTTACGATCTTTCGTATCAGGTGATATTTCCAATCTATGTGTCTGACCTTGTGGTGATTCCTCGGCTCCTTGGCTTGTGCGATGGCACCGGAATTATCACAATAAAGGTCCAACAGTTTTACCGAGGCTGGGAAAATACCAAGATCATCCAGAAAGTTCCGGATCCAAACACCTTCCTTTGCAGCTTCACAAGCCGCAATGTATTTGGCTTCTGTGGTAGAATTGGCCACCGTATCTTGCTTGGAACTCATCCAGCTCACTGCTCCTCCGTTCATGACGTACACGAATCCTGACTGTGATCGACAATCATCTCTGTCAGTTTGGAAACTAGCATCGGCGTAACCCCTTACGACGAGCTCTTCCTCACCTCCATAAAATAGGAACATCTCTTTAGTCCTTTTCGGGTACTTCAAAATAGTCTTTACCGCTGCCCAGTGACTCTCACCTAGGTTGGCCTGGTATCTACTTGTTAGGCTTATTGCAAAAGCAACATCAGGTCGTGTACATATCATGGCATACATGATGGATCCGATTGCTGAGGCATACAGAATCCTACTCATCCTGCTTCGCTCATCAGATGTCGAAGGACTCTGAGTCTCGCTTAGCCTTATACCATGTGAGAGTGGCAAGAACCCTTTCTTCGCCTCACTCATGTTGAACCACTTCAACAATTTATCTATGTACGTGCTCTGGCTTAAGCCGAGCAGCCTCCTCGATCTATCACTATAGATCTTAATGCCTAAAATATACACTACCTCACCAAGGTCCTTCATTGAAAACTTGCCATTCAATTATTCCTTGACCGAGTTCAACATCGAAACATCGTTTCCGATCAACAATATGTCATCCACATACAAGATCAAAAACACTATCGAGCTCCCACTTAACTTCTGGTATAAACAAGCATCCTCTTCGCTTTTGATGAAACCGAGACCAGTGACGACCTCACTAAAACAAATATTCCAGCTCCGAGATGCTTGCCTCAACCCATAAATGGATCTCTTGAGCTTGCATACCTTACCAGCGCTAGTCGGATCGACAAGCCCTCGGGCTATATCATATACACGTCCTCTGTTAAATTTCCATGAAGGAAAGCCGTTTTGACATCCATCTGCCATATCTTGTAATCGAAATATGCAGCTATATCTAGTACGATCCTCACCGACTTCAGCATCGCTACCGGCGAGTAAGTCTCGTCGCATTCAATTCCTTGAACTTGTACATAACCTTTAGCGACAAGCCGAGCTTTGTGGATCTGAACATTTCCATCCACATCGGTTTTCTTCTTAAAGACCCATTTGCAACCAATGTATGCCAGGCGGCGGATCAACCAAGTCCCAGACTTGATTCTCATCCATGGACTTTAACTCGGATCTCATGGCCTCCAGCCATGCCTCGGAATCTGGGCTCACCATCGCTTCCGCATATGTGGTCGGCTCGTCGCTTTCTAGCTACCATACATCGCGCACTCTGCGCAATCTTTCCGACCTCTGTGGTTCTGGTGCCGCTTCCACTACAGGTTCCCTAACCAACTTCGGTATGATCTCATCACCAGCCGAGTCGTCCCCGAGTGGTCCTCGAATTTCTTCGAGTCGGACCGTCCTCCCACTGGCCTCCCGACTGAGAAACTCTTTCTCAAGGAAAACCCCGTTCCGAGCAACAACCACTTTGTTCTCTTCCCGGTTGTAGAAGCTATATCCCATGGTTTCCCTCGGATATCCCACGAATATGCATTTATCCGACTTAGGTGTAAGCTTGTCTGACATAAGTCGCTTGACAAATGCTTCACAACCCCAAATCTTTAGAAAAGACAAACTGGGACTCTTCCTGATCCACATCTCATGTGGTGTCTTGTCTACGGATTTTGATGGTACCCTGTTAAGTGAAAGCTGCAGTTTCTAGAGCGTATCCCGTAATCACAGGTAAATCCGATTTGCTCATCATAGACCGGACCATGTCCAACAAGGTCCTATTCTCCATTCCGACACGCCGCTTTCTCCGTATGGCGTGCGGAGGTGTGAGCCGAGGTACTATACCTCGGCTTTTCAGATGATCATCAAACTCCTGGCTCATGAACTCACCTCCACGATCAGATCGTAAAAGCTTTATAGTCTTGCCGAGCTGATTCTCAACCTCGTTCTGAAACTCTTTGAACTTTTGAAAAGTTTCTGACTTGTGCCTCATCAAATAGATATATCCATATCTGCTCAAGTCGTCGGTAAAAGTCATGAAGTACTGATAGCCACCTCTGGCGGTTGTGCTCATTGGACCACACACATCACTGTGTATAAGCTCCAATAGCTCGGACGCCCTCTCGCAACTCTTTGCGAAAGGAGACTTAGTCATCTTGTCGAGCAAGCATGATTCACATGTCTCAAACGACCCGAAGTCAGACGAAGTTAGGAGCCCATCATCATGGAGCTTCATCATGCATTTTTGATACGTCTCCAACATATCTATAATTTTTTATTGTTCCATGCTATTATATTATCTGTTTTGGATGTTTATGGGATTTATTATGCACTTTTATATTATTTTTGGGACTAACCTATTGACCCAGAGCCCAGTTCCGGTTTTTCCCCTTGTTTTAGTGTTTCGAAGAAAAGGAATATCAAACGGAATGAAACCTTCTGGAGAAGTTATGTTTTGAAGGAAAGCAACTCGGGAGACTTGGAGTGCACGTCAGGAAAGTAACAAGGGAGGCACGAGGCAGGGGGCGCGCCCACCTCCCCTGGGCGCGCCCTCCACCCTCGTGGCTCCCTTGACGTATTTCTTCCTCCTATATATACCAATATACCCTAAAACCTTCGGGGAACAGAATAGATCGGTAGTTCCGCCGCCGCAAGCCTCTATAGCCAGCAAAAACCAATCGGGGCCCTATTCCGCACCACGCCGAGGGGGAACCTCACCGTTGCCATCTTCATCATCCCGGCGCCTCCATGACGAGGAGGGAGTAGTTCACCCTCGGGCTGAGGGTATGTACCAAGAGCTATGTGTTTGATCTCTCTTTCTCGTGTTCTTGATTTGGCACGATCTTGATGTATCGCGAGCTTTGCTATTATAGTTGGATCTTATGTTGCTTCTCCCCCTCTACTCTCTTGTAATGGATTGAGTTTTCCATTTGAAGTAATCTTATCGGATTGAGTCTTTAATGATTTGAGAACACTTGATGTATGTCTTGCCGTGCGTATCTATGGTGACAATGGGATATCACATGAATCACTTGATGTATGTTTTGGTGATCAACTTGCGGGTTCCGCCCATGAACCTATGCATAGGGGTTGGCACACGTCTTCATCTTGATTCTCCGGTAGAAACTTTGGGGCACTCTTTGAGGTTCTATGTGTTGGTTGAATAGATGAATCTGAGATTGTGTAATGCATATCGTATAATCATACCCACGGATACTTGAGGTGACATTGGAGTATCTAGGTGACATTAAGGTTTTGGCTGATTTGTGTCTTAAGGTGTTATTCTAGTACGAACTCTAGGGCTGTTTGTGACACATATAGGACTAGCCCAACGGATTGATTGGAAAGAATAACTTTGAGGTGGTTTCGTATCCTACCATAATCTCTTTGTTTGTTCTCCACTATTAGTGACTTTGGAGTGACTCTTTGTTGCATGTTGAGGGATAGTTATATGATCCAATTATGTTATTATTGTTGAGAGAACTTGCACTAGTGAAAGTATGAACACTAGGCCTTGTTTCTTAGCATTGCAATACCGTTTACGCTCACTTTTACCACTTGTTACCTTGCTGTTTTTATATTTTCAGATTACAAAAACCTATATCTACCATCCATATTGCACTTGTATCACCATCTCTTCGCCGAACTAGTGCACCTATACAATTTACCATTGTATTGGGTGTGTTGGGGACACAAGAGACTCTTTCTTATTTGGTTGGAGGGTTGTTTGAGAGAGACCATCTTCATCCTACGCCTCCCACGGATTGATAAACCTTAGGTCATCCACTTGAGGGAAATTTGCTACTGTCCTACAAACCTCTGCACTTGGAGGCCCAACAACGTCTACAAAAAGAAGGTTGTGTAGTAGACATCAGTTTCAGACTAATGTGTCCAAGCTGGCAATGCCAGAAGTATGTCGGATTTATCTCATTAGGCTTATGCCTCTTGACATTCACGTTATAGACCAGTTCCTGTTCCAGATTCAATATAAATAACCCATCAACAATGGGTGCATATCCGTGGAACTTGCCATTCAAATAAAACGAAAACCATTCTCCTTTAAATTGAATTCATAACCCTGACTCATCAAACATGAAAGCAGAAATAATGTTCCGTCTAAGTGCTGGAATGTAATAACAATTATTCAATTCCAAAATAAATCCAGAAGGAAGCTGGAGCTGCATCGTGCCAACCTCCAACGCAGCAACTCTTGCTTTTGGATGGGGAATTTATGTCCCTCTTCCCCTCGCTCGACGACGAGTACATTGTTGGGGAACGTTGCAGAAAATAAAAAAATTCCCACGTTTCACCAAGATCAATCTATGAGTTCATCTAGAAACGAGAGAGAGGAGTGCATCTACATACCCTTGTAGATCGAACGGAAGCGTTCAAGAGAACGGGGTTGAGGGATTCGTACTCGTCGTGATCCAAATCACCGGAGATCCTAGCGCCGAACGGACGACACCTCCGCGTTCAACACACGTACGGTCAGCGTGATGTCTCCTCCTTCTTGATCCAGCAAGGGGGAAGAAGAGGTTGATGAAGATCCAGCAGCACGACGGCGTGATGGTGGATGCAGCAGGGATCCCGGCAGGGCTTCGCCAAGCGTCTACGGGAGGGAGAGGTGTAGCAAGGGGAAGGAGGCGCCAAGTGCAAGGTGCGGCTGCCCTCCCTCCCGCCTCTATATAGGGTCCCTGGGGCGCCAGCCCCAGGAGATGGGATCTCCTAGGGGCGGCCAAGGGGGTGCCTTACCCCCAAGGCAGGTGGCGCCCCCCTGGGTTCCCAACCCTAGGCGCTGGGGGCAGGCGCACCAGCCCACCAGGCTGGTTCCTCCCACTTCATCCCATGGGGCCCTCCGGGATAGGTGGCCCCACCCGGTGGACCTCGGACCTTCCGGTGGTCCCAGACAATACCGTGACCCCAAACTTTCCCGATGGTCAAACTCGACTTCCCATATATAATTCTTTACCTCCGGACCATTCCGAACTCCTCGTGATGTCCGGATCTCATCCGGACTCGAACAACTTTCGGTTTGCTGCATACTAATATCTCTACAACCCTAGCGCCACCAACCTTATGTGTAGACCCTACGGGTTCGGGAGACACGAGACATGACCGAGACAGCTCTCCGGCCAATAACCAACAGCGGGATCTAGATACCCATGTTGGCTCCTACATTCTCCTCGATGATCTCATCGGATGAACCACGATGTCGAGGATTCAAGCAACCCCATATAAAATTCCCTTTGTCAATCGGTATGCGTTATTTGCCCGAGATTCGATCGTCGGTATCCCAATACCTCGCTCAATCTCGTTACGCAAGTCACTTTACTCGCATCGTAATGCATGATACCGTGACCGACACTTGGTCACTTTGAGCTCATTATGATGATGCATTACCGAGTGGGCCCAGATACCTCTCCGTCATACGAGTGACAAATCCCGCCTTGATCCGTGTTAACCCAACAGACACTTTTGGAGATACCCGTAGTATACCTTTATTGTCACCCAGTTACGTTGTGACGTTTGGTACACCCAAAGCACTCCACGTTGTCCGGGAGTTACACGATCTCATGGTCTAAGGAAAAGATACTTGACATTGGAAAAGCTCTAGCAAACGAACTACACGATCTTGTGCTATGCTTAGGATTGGGTCTTGTCCATCACATCATTCACCTAATGATGTGATCCCGTTATCAACGACATCCAATGTCCATAGTCAGGAAACCATGACTATCAGTTGATCAACGAGCTAGTCAACTAGAGGCTCACTAGGGACATGTTGTGGTCTATGCGTTCACACGTGTATTACGATTTCCGGATAATACAATTATAGCATGAATAAAAGACGATTATCATGAACAAGGAAATATAATAATAATCTTTTATTATTCCCTCTAGGGCATATTTCCAACATACATCACTCACGACCTAGTGAGTTGCGGATATATAAAGCAACATAGGCTCGCCAACCCTTGGAGCGGCTAGGATTGGGTTGCCTGCTAATACGGTTTTTATTTCTTCCAATCCGGCTGTGGCCGCATCCGTCCATTCAAAGTTGTCGGTGCGTCTAAGTAGTCTGTAAAGTGGTAATGCTTTTTCTCCTAATCTGGAGATAAAGCGGCTCAAAGCCGCCATGCACGCTGCTAGCTTTTGGACCTGTTTTAAGTCTGTTGGTGTGGCCAATTGCGACAAGGCTCGGATTTTAGTTGGGTTTGCTTCAATTCCTCGATGGGAGACAATGAACCCTAGTAGCTTTCCGGCTGGAACACCAAAGAGGCATTTTTCTGGATTGAGCCGTATGTCGTATGTTCTAAGGTTGTCAAACGTGAGGCGGAGATCCTCAACCAATGATTCGATGTGTTTAGTCTTGATGACCTCATCGTCCACATATGCTTCAACTGTCTTGCCGATTTGTTTTTCCAAGCATGTTTGAATCATGCGTTGGTAAGTGGCACCAGCATTTTTAAGCCCAAAAGGCATAGTGTTGAAACAGAAAGGCCCATATGGGGTGATGAACGCCATTGCGGCTTGGTCAGACTCCTTCATTTTAACCTGATGGTATCCGGAGTAAGCGTCGAGAAAACACAATGAGTCGTGTCCCGCGGTCGCATCACTAATCTGGTCAATGCGGGGCAACGGGAAAGGATCTTTAGGGAAAGCCTTATTGAGGTCTTTGAAATCGACCCAAAGGCGCCAAGATTTATCCTTGTTCGGCACCATGACCAGGTTGGCTAGCCTATCCGGGTGTTTGATTTCTCTGATGAACCCGGCCTCGAGTAGTTTGGCTAGCTCCTCCCCCATAGCTTGTCGTTTGGTTTCGGAAAATAGCCGCAGCGTTTGCTTGACTAGTTTGAATCCTTTGATTATGTTGAGGCTGTGTTCGGCCAGTCTGCATGGGATCCCGGGCATGTCCGAAGGATGTCAGGCAAAGATATCCCAATTTTCACGTAGGAACGCGTGTAAGGTGGCGACCACCATCGGATCCAGTTGTGCTCTGATGGACGCTGTTTTATTAGGATCCATTGAGTGCACTTGAAATTTAACTATTTCATCTGCTGGCTTGAAAGAGGTGTATTTAGGTCTCTTATCGAGAATCACATCATCCTTGTCCACCATGGATCGTAGGGTGGTTAGTTCTTCGACCGCAAGGGCTTCAGATAGTGCCTCAAGGGCCAAGGATGCGGTTTTGTTTTTGGTGCGGAATGCTTTATCCGAATCACTGGTAACTGTGATTATTCCATTGGGCCCTGGCATTTTAAGCTTCATGTACCCATAATACGGCTTGGAAACGTGAAAAGGCGCCCCTCCCTATAATGGAGTGATATCCGCTATTGAAGGGAGCAATGTGAAAGAGCAACTCCTCCAACTTGTAATTTTCAGGCGTGCCGAATACTACGTCAAGTTTGATTCTCCCCGAACATCGTGCTCCTCACCTGGGTATGATGCCTCGAAAGGTGGTACTGTGATACGTCTCCAACGTATCTATAATTTTTGATTGCTCCATGCTACTTTATCTACTGTTTTAGGCAATATTGGGCTTTATTATCCACTTTTATATTATTTTTGGGACTAACCTATTAACCGGAGGCCCAGCCCAGATTTGTTGTTTTATGCCTATTTCAAAGTGTTTGAGGAAAAGGAATATCGACGAGTCAAACGGAACGAAATCAACTGGAGAAGTTATTTTTGGAAGGAAAGCAACCCAGGGAACTTGGAGTGCACGTTAGGGAGATACGGGCTGCCCACGAGGGTGGGGGCGCCCCCACCTCGTGGGGCCCCAAGCTCCACCGACGCTCTCCTTTCACCCATACATACCTCGCACCCTAAAACTTCCGAACAGAATATATATCGGAGTTCCGCCGCAAGCCTCTGTAGCCACCAAAACCTCTTGGGAGCCTGCCCGGCACCCCCGCCAGGGGGGAACCCATCACCGTGGCCATCTTCATCATCCCAGCGCTCTCCATGACGAGGAGGGAGTAGTTCACCCTCGGGCTGAGGGTATGTACCAGAGCTATGTGTTTGATCTCTCTCTCGTGTTCTCTCTCGTGTTCCATCTATGGCACGATCTTGATGTATCCCAGCTTTGCTATTGTAGTTGGATCTTATTATGTTTCTCCCCCTCTACTCTCTTGTGATGAATTGAGTTTCCCCTTTGAAATTATCTTATGGATTGAGTCTTTTATAAGAACACTTGATGTATGTCTTGCGATCCACTTGATGTATGTTTTGGTGATCAACTTGCGGGTTTCGTGACATTGGGAACCTATGCATAGGGGTTGGCACACGTTTTTGACTCTCTGGTAGAAACTTTGAGGCACTCTTTGAAGTAATTTTATGTTGGTTGGATGAATCTGAGATTGTGAGATGCATATCGTATAATCATGCCCACGGATACTTGAGGTGACAATGGAGTATCTAGGTGACATTAGGGTTTTGGTTGATTTGTGTCTTAAGGTGTTATTCTAGTACAAACTCTTTTATAGATCGATCCGAAAGAATAGCTGTCGGTGTCAAAACCGGCGGATCTCGGGTAGGGGGTCCCGAATTGTGCGTCTAGGCGGATGGTAACAGGAGACAAGGGACACGATGTTTTACCCAGGTTCGGGCCCTCTTGATGGAGGTAAAACCCTACGTCCTGCTTGATTAATATTGATGATGTGTGTTACAAGAGTGGATCTACCATGAGATCAAATAGGCTAAACCCTAGAAGCTAGCCTATGGTATGATTGTTGTTCGTCCTACGGACTAAAACCCTCCGGTTTATATAGACACCGGATAGGGTTAGGGTTACACAGAGTCGGTTACAAAGGTAGGAGATCTACATATCCGTATCGCCAAGCTTGCCTTCCACGCCAAGGAAAGTCCCATCCGGACACGGGACGAAGTCTTCAATCTTGTATCTTCATAGTCTTGGAGTCCGGCCGATGATGATAGTTCGGCTATCCGGACACCCCCTAGTCCGGAACTCCCTCAGTAGCCCCTGAACCAGGCTTCAATGATGACGAGTCCGGCGCGTTGATTGTCTTCGGCATTGCAAGGCGGGTTCCTCCTCCGAATACTTCATAGAAGGTTTTGAACATAAGGATAGTGTCCGGCTCTGCAAAACAAGTTCCACATAACACCGTAGAGAGAATAATTTTGCACAGTGTCTGTGGCGTATTCAGGCGTGACATCACACCACGGCCAGGCCTTTATATGAATCGTTTTTATTGTTCCACCTCAGCGTGTTTAGCGAGGCGTTTCCTTGGCACGCCTTATCAAAGCGTAGATCGTGCCCCTTATTCCGGGATTCTCATCAATACGGACGTGGGTAACCCAACCATGCCCGTTGGCCTGCCTTCTCTATCGAAGGCGGGTCCTAATCGACCACGGGGCGGGCTCTTGGTATTCAACCTCTTTATAATGAGACCAATGCCCTCTTCTTTTTACACCCTCCATCGAGTTCGCCTCGCGCTTCGAGTTCCAACACCCAAAGCTTCAGATTCAGGCGCTTCGGACTTTCGACGATGTCCGCTCCGACCAACACGGCCGATGGATGTCTTCCTCCATCACGAAGAAGATGTGCTAAAGCTGCGAGACGCCTGTATCTAACCGCGAGATCCCGCATAGGCTGCCTGCTCGGGCAGGTCATTCCCACTCCCGAGCCCGGCGAGAACGTGGTGTTCGTGTCCCACTTCCTTCGGGTTTAGGCTTCCGACGGACCCCTTTGTGCGGGGCTCATGTTTTATTATGGGCTTGATTTCCATGACTTGAATCCGGAGTCCATCCTCCATATCTCGTCATTCATTGTTGTATGTGAGGCCTTCCTCCATATTACCCCCCACTTTGGATTGTGGCTCAAGACCTTCAAGGTGGAGCCAAGGATGATCAAGGGGCAGCAAGCGGAGTGCGGAGGGGCAGTCATAAGCAAATGTGTTGTTGCTCCGTGGCCCGAGGGCTCTTTTCAAGAGGAGCTTGGTTCGTGACAACGGGAGTGGTTTTACATCACCGCTCCCAGGGACACCAAATGGGCGGCGCTCCCTGCCTTCCGCTCAAGGTCCACCACAGCGGCTGGCATCATGGGTCAACAAGGGGCTCGACTGTGGGCCGTCCAAGGACGTTCCCCTGCTGCAGGGCCGCATTTGAGATCTCCAGGAAAGAGGGATCAATCTGGTTGCAATGGGCGCGAGGTTATGGTGATCCGCGCCTTCAGCCACCAGAACGCCGCCTCCGCCTGTGGGAATTCAATCCGAGGGACCACGAGCTCTCAAAATTTTATGGGCACGACGCCTGTGGAGATGTATAAACTATTCTTCGGATCACAAGAGAAGTGTCCGAACTTGACCGAGGACGCAGGACTAAGCTGCAATCGCCCAGATACTCAAGTAAGTAGTCCTGTAACCGGACAAGCTGTTCATTCATTTATTTTATATATATGCCCTTTAAAGGAGCCGTTTCTTGAACAGGAGTGGATAGCCAAGGCGAAGGGAGGAGCGGGGGAGCAACTGCCTCTGTGAAGGAGGCTATCAAGGAAGGAGGGATTAAGAGTCCCACCTTCCGAGGAGAGAAGAGGACCGCTTCAGAAGATCCGGAGGTCAAGGCCTCAAAGAAAGGAAGGGAATCTTCGGCAGAGAGTCCGGCGCGAGGAAGTAACCCAGCCACATTATTTCCCCAAGGGGATCAGCCCTCCAGCGAGCCGTAAGTAGAAAGAAGGGGTCTTGTAAATAAGGAGCATCCCTGTATTTATTTATGAAGATAACCGAAATTGTACCTCGTAGTTCGGACCTCAGCCCTTCTCAGCAGAGCTCGTCTTCGGGGGTTCTTCTCCCGGTGATGATGGAGAGTGAAACGCCTCCACCTGTCGCACCCTCATGTGAAGCGGACGACCCGGAGGTGTCGTCGCAGAGGGTTCCCCCAAGTCCGGCGGGGGCGGAAGGTCCGACGCCGAGTGGTGTGCGGTCGGAGGAGCTGAAGGATTTGCTCGGGCGAGCGGATATCTCAGAAGATCGCCGTGCTCTAAAGGGTACGGTGATTGAAAGGATTGCATCTGCAGAGAGCGGATTGCACGAAGCCGTCAGAAGCTTACTGGCGGGGTTTGAGGTACGCAAAAAATAATGTACCTTTTGACAGTGATGCATATAAAATGCACCATGTATAGATAGTAGCCCCTGAGACTCGGTATGTTGGCAGAATTGACGACATGCCGAGGATCAAATTCTTAGTTTTAACATATCGCCGCTCCTAAACAGGTGGCGGGGCGTCCGGAGGCCAGCCGGACTGATGAATATGCCGAACTAAAGCGGCAGCTTGATGAGGCGGATGCGGACATCGCGCTGGTCAATAAACGGTTTGACGAGTCACAAGGTGTGCGAC
This sequence comes from Aegilops longissima, assembly GCA_021605205.1. Classification (NCBI taxonomy): domain Eukaryota; kingdom Viridiplantae; phylum Streptophyta; class Magnoliopsida; order Poales; family Poaceae; genus Aegilops; species Aegilops longissima. The sequence continues at coordinate 579,382,756 of CM038681.1, forward strand.
TTCTATGCGGACACCTGGTAAGGGAGCTTGACGCCCATGTCTTACTAATCATATGCTTAATGCAGATGGTGCCGCTGCCATGGAAGAGCTGCGGGCAGAACTTGCCCGAGCGAAAGAGCAAGCCAGAATTAGTAATGCGGCCGCTTTAAAGGCGGCCGAAGAGCTAGAAGCTGAACGGGCTGCTCACCGCCAAGAAGAGGAGATGGCCGAGATGGCCAAAAGTTAAGGAATACTACCGACCGCTCTGCGATTCTTGAAAAGGAACATCAAGCGGAACAAGAGGACCTAAAGAAGGCCGCCGAATCCAAGAAGGCCCAATCGGCTTTGATAGCTGCCAAGGAGGAGCTGAGTCAGGCCGGGCAATTGCGGCTGGAAAACCGTTTACGCTGGAGGAAATATACAGATCCAAAGTATGCTCGCTTGGATAAACTGTGGAGTTCGAGGATGCTTATCTGGACTTGGCGGCGAAGCGCCAGGACGCGTTGAGCACTTCCGGGGCCGGAAGGGCACGTAAGGAAGAGCTATATTGGTCGCAATTCCATAGTCCGGAGGCGTCCTCTGCCGCTGACCGATCGGTTGGCCGAATGGGCCGAGCTGAATCGACTGTCCGGATTTGCCATGAAGCATGTCTTGACTCACTTGTGGCCGGATGGACCCCAGCCGAAGAGCTATTTTGGTTTAGTGCAGCAGTTTCTTGGTGCGGTGCCGCGTATCGACGTAATGAAGCGATCGGTGTGTATTGAGGGAGCGCGGATGGCTCTTGCCCGTGTCAAGACACACTGGGCAGAGATGAAGGCCACTGACGTTGCATGCCAGGATTCGGACAGAGCCGAGTACCTGCCGAGCACTACTTTGAAGAAGTCATGTCGGGCGCTCGTTTAATAGAGACGCAGTGCTCGAAGGATATTATGTTTAAATGACATGTATGATTTGTGAAAACAATGTTTCAATGTAATATAAGTGCTTTTTATACTTGTGCGTTCAAGTGGTAAACTACTCCCTGTGCGGCCGTTTAAGTATATGTGTATATAACCTGAAAGATGGCAGTCCTTGGCTTCAGCCCCCACGCACATAGTGCGGGGGTGTTTGCAAAAAAAAGGCGCTTTTTCACACTTAATCCAACGTCTTGGTCCTGTTAAGGAGGTGATAGCGTAGCAAACTAGGCAACCGGACTATAATGCTTCATCACTTTCACTTAGCCATAGGAGTTCGAGGGTGGGGCTACTATATAGCCCCTGGGGGCACTGCACTCTCCCGAATTTGGGGTGCGTATGTGCCTGACCGAAAAACCGGTCCTTCGTTAATGCGGAGGAATTCTAAACATTCCTGTGAGTCATCGAGTGGTTGACCAGTCTCGCTATATCATGACGATCGGTTTTGCTTTCATCGAGGTGCTCGCCCGCCAACCGGGCACAATCGCAGTAGTTCTCCTAGTGCCGCGTTAGCCGCGAAGACGGAACGTAAGGCAGCAAAACACAGGAGCCGGGCAACCCAACATTTGACCAAAGACATGATTCGGAGCTGATGCATATAAGGCCTAACTCGACACGCCGAATACTCCCTAAGGTATTCGGTCTTTATGAAAATGGGCAGAATAATGCCCTAAGCCCCGGTGTCCAGTGCACGCAAAAAATTCTGGTGCGGCCAATGCCAAAGCACCAGCCTCCTCCTCGGTTATATTAAGGAACCGGGGATGTATATCAACAAGAGACAGTGAAAAAAAGGTTTACGCAGGTCTTAATCTGAAAAGAATCCTTGCAATGGGTCCCTACTGCACGTCTGCGCCTGTGTCTCCGTTGTGCCGTATCCTGGACGGGTGTAGCACGTTGTTCATCTGTAAAAGAGAGGAACTTAGTTCTTTTTTTAAAAAAGAAAAAGGATCGTGCGAAAAATGTACTTAATATTAAATAAACAAAGGACGGTTCGAAGAAGTGAATAAAATGGAGCTTTATTTTCTCTTGTTATACATGCATGCGGCCCCTCGTATGGGGGTATGCCGCTAGTAGGCGCCGGACTCGTCTAGCCGTGTCCAGGGTTTTAATGCCTAATTCAGGTTCTTTTCCGAGCAGAGCCGGATAGCTGTGGGGCTGTCAAGGCAGTCTCCCTTTCTTCCGTGCTCGAGTAACACTTAATACTTCCTTTTAATGAGATGATGCCGCGTGGACCGGGCATTTTAAGTGTTAGAGATGCATAATGCGGTATTGCGTTAAAGCGAGCGAAAGCTTCGCGTCCCAATAGTGCTTGATGGCTACCTTTAAACGGGGCGGCATGGAAGAGTAACCTTTCGTGACGGAAGTTGTCGGATGAACCAAACACGACTTCTAGCAGTATGGAGCCCGTGCAAAGGGCGTATGGGCCGGGCAGTACTCCTTTAAAGGAGGTGTTGCTACGGCAAATTTTGGTTGGGTTTATCCCCATCCTGCGGATTGTGTCCTGATATATCAGGTTTATGTCATCGCCGCCATCCATGAGGACATGTGTAAATTGGAATCCGTCGATTATAGGATCCAATATCAAGGCAGTCCATCCTGCGTTCCGGATATTATCGGAATAGTCCTGATGGTCGAAGGTGATTGGTTTTGACAACCAGTGTGCGGCGCGCTTTTTAGGGGGCGCCGCTTTGTTTTTCCTTTTGATCACGTGAAGTGAGTTCACTGTTTTAACCTCCTGTGGGAAAGTTTTTTCTTTTCCGGGGTTCTTCTTGTGGTGCTCGTCGTCATCTTTACTTGGTGTGTCGAGCCCCTTTTGTTCGGCGCTCATCTGCGGACTGTTTGAAGACCCAACAATCTCTGTGGGTATGGTTTGCGAGCTTCCTGAGGTACCATGTATTTGACATAGTCTATCCGAATCTTGTTTAGGTTGGATAGCTCGTCACCGTTATCCTTTAGGGGCAGTGTTTTGTTGTTCGGCCGAGAGCCTTTGAATCCGACGTTGACCGCCGTGCTATTTGGGCCATTTTCCTTATTCCGGCGCTGATCTTTTCTGCGTCGTGATTTCCCATTTCCATCCCTGGTCTCGGATGTACTCGGGTCGCTGGTGCTGCATCTAGAAAGCCAGCTGTCCTCTCCCACGCAAAAGCGGGTCATGAGGCTTGTCAACGCGGCAATTGTTCTTGGCTTTTCTTGGCCGAGGTGTCTGGCGAGCCATTCGTCTCGGACGTTGTGTTTGAAAGCTGCTAAGGCTTCGGCGTCCGGACAGTCGACTATTTGGTTCTTTTTAGTAAGGAACCTGTTCCAGAATTTCCGGGCTGACTCTCCGGGCTGTTGAGTTATGTGACTTAGATCGTCTGCATCCGGAGGGCGGACATAAGTCCCCTGAAAATTTGCCCGGAATGCGTCCTCGAGCTCTCCCCAGCTTCCAATGGTATTTTCAGGGAGGCTTTTAAGCCAATGCCGAGCTGGCCCTTTGAGTTTAAGGGGTAAGTATTTTATGGCGTGGAGATCGTCTCCTCTAGCCATGTGTATGTGGAGGATGTAATCCTCGATCCGCACTCAGTGGTCATTGTTCCGTCGTATGCCTCTATGTTTACGGGTTTGAATCCGCTGAAATTCATGATCTAGCACCTCATCGGTGAAACATAGGGGTGCGGCGCCCCTATATTTGGGTGTGCCGTGATCTTCGGAATTTTGGCGTATTGCATTGCTTTGACGAGCCTGCTTTCTTGGCCCATAGATGGACCTAACTGGGCCATCCTCTTGATGGGAATCCTTATGCGGATCGCATATTGGCTTGTGTGCGGCACCATTCACCACTCTCTTTTTGCCGTGGGGTCGTCCATCCGACCGGGTGGTCTTCTTGCTTTTTAATTGTGGGAGCTCTAAGGCCTGCTCATCGAATTCGGGCAGTAGCTTTCTTTTCGGGTAGCTCTTTGTTCGGCGATCGTCGCCAGCATTTATCTCAAGGGTGCTGAATACTTTGCTCCATCTAATCCTGAGTGCATCTTCCGCTGTTTTGAGCTTCCGCTTCTGCTTTTTCAGGCTACGCGTAGTGGCGACGAGCCTTTTCTGGAGGTCATTTTGCTCCAATTGTTTGTCCGGTGTGAGATCGTCCGGACTGTTGTCTTTGCCGGGGACAGATTGTTTATCCAAGTTGTCTTCTTCGGACGATTGCTCGATAGCTTGTTCGTTGTCCACCAGTTCGCCCTGCTCTATGCCTGGGTCTTTATTGAGGCGGGGCTTTGTTCGGCGTTTACGTTGCCGTTTTGACTGCTTTTCGAGGGATTTATCCTTCGTGGCCCCGCTGCTCCTCGTCTTCATTTCCTTTGGGCGTATCCACCATGTATACATCATGGGATGAGGTTGTCCAGCATCTTATAGGTGCTGGTTCATTGTTGTCTCCTACATCGTCGTCCATACCGTCGATGTCTTTGGAGTCGAAATCGAGCATGTCGTGTAAGCTTTAGAAAGTGGCTATAAAGTGGGTGGTGGGTGGGCACTGAATTTCTTCGTCGTCCATATCCCAACCTTCCTGACCGTGGTCCGGCCAGGGCTTTCCGGATAAAGAGAGAGACTTTAGTGAATTCAGGATGTCGCCAAAGGGCGAGTGCTGAAAGATGTCTGCGGCCGTGAACTCCATAACGGGCGCCCAATCGGATTCGACTGGCAAGGGCGCGGAGGATTCGGAGTCCGGAGAGGAGTCCGCACCGGAGTCGAGGTCTTCGCAGCGACAGGGATGGAGTTTGGCTCGATCGCCGTGAGATTAAAGCCCCGAGGCGGTGTCCAACCACTCGCCCTCGATCGGGAATCCGCCCGGATTAAGGGTCGGGCGGACTCGAGTGCGGCCTCCGTGGCACTTTGCTCGCTGCAGAGCTAGATCATGCCCATCGAGACAAGTCGGCGCGCTTGGCTGCGGCTCGAATCCGTCAAGATCAAGTCTCCGCGACACCGCCGTATAGTTTAAATCTTCAAATCTGGCTCGACGGCCAGGGCGTAGCTTCGATCTGCTCCGGATGGCTGCTTAATTGGCCCGCAGCAAAAAGCGCCAACACGAAGGTCTGTCCGGGAGAAAAGTCTCACCTGGACCGCGTCGTTGTTGATGATTGAAGGAGCCATCGGGCCTATCGGTGACGACACGGAGGAACTCTCAACGAAAGCACCAATGTCGGTGTCAAACCGCGGATCTCGGTAGGGGGTCCCGAATCTGTGCGTCTAGGCGGATGGTAACAGGAGACAAGGGACACGATGTGTTACCCAGGTTCGGGCCCTCTTGATGGAGGTAAAACCCTATGTCCTGCTTGATTAATATTGATGATGTGTGTTACAAGAGTGGATCTACCACGAGATCAAAGAGGCTAAACCCTAGAAGCTAGCCTATGGTATGATTGTTGTTCGTCCTACGGACTAAAACCCTCCGGTTTATATAGACACCGGATAGGGTTAGGGTTACACATAGTCGGTTACAAAGGTAGGAGAACTACATATCCGTATCGCCAAGCTTGCCTTCCACGCCAAGGAAAGTCCCATCCGGACATGGGACGAAGTCTTCAATCTTGTATCTTCATAGTCTTGGAGTCCGGCCGATGATGATAGTTCGGCTATCCGGACACCCCCTAGTCCGGAACTCCCTCAATAGCTTTCAGGTGGTTTCGTACCCTACCATAATCTCTACGTTTGTTCTCCGCTATTAGTGGCTTTGGAGTGACTCTTTGTTGCATGTTGAGGGCTTGTTATATGATCTATCTATGTTATTATTGTTGAGAGAACTTGCACTAGTGAAAGTATGAACCCTAGGCCTTGTTTCCTATCATTGCAATACCATTTACGCTCACTTTTATCATTAGTTACCTTGCTGTTTTTATATTTTCAGATTACAAAAACCTATATCTACTATCTATTTTGCACTTGTATCTTCATCTCTTCGCCGAACTAGTGCACCTATACAATTTACCATTGTATTGGGTGTGTTGGGGACACAAGAGACTCTTTGTTATTTGGTTGCAGGGTTGCTTGAGAGAGATCATCTTCATCCTACGCCTCCTACGGATTGATAAACCTTAGGTCATCCACTTGAGGGAAATTTTCTACTGTCCTACAAACCTGTGCACTTGCAGGCCCAACGTCTACAAGAAGAAGGTTGTGTAGTAGACATCAAGCTCTTTTCTGGCGCCGTTGCCGGGGAGGTGAGTGCTTGAAGGTATATCTTTAGATCTTGCAATCGAATCTTTTTGTTTCTTGTTTTATCACTAGTTTAGTTTATAAAAGAAAACTACAAAAAAATGGAATTGAGTTTGTCTCATATGCTTCGTCTTTTTAATATCTTTCGTGAAAATGATGGGAAGGAAAATTGTGCTCAAGTACTAGAAGAAGAATTACATAGAATTCTTGGCATAAAATATGTGAATGATGAGCATGATTGCAATGTTGTTAGTATGAATTCCTTGAATATCCATGATGCTAATGATATGCAAAGCCACAAGCTTGGGGAAGCTATGTTTGATGGAGATGATATTTTTTGTCCCCCAAGCTTTGATGAGCAAATTTACTATGATGAAAGCATGCCTCATATCTATGATGATTATTGTGATGACACGTATGCTTTAAATAATAATGATAACCATGAAACTTGTCATCTTGATCTTAATTTTCAATCACATGATAGTTATTTTGTTGAGTTTGCTCCCACTACTATTCATGAGAATAAATTTGCTTATGTGGAGAGTAATAAATTTTCTATGCTTGTAGATCATGAAAAGAATGCTTTAGGTGCTGGTTATATTTTTTAATTCAATCATTATGCTACTGAAAATTATTATGAGGGAGGAATATATGCTTGTGGGAATTGCAATAATGTCAAGTTTCCTCTCTATGTGTTAAATTTTTTGAAGCTATGCTTGTTTTACCTTCCTATGCTAGTTGATTATTGTTCCCATAAGTTGTTTGCTCACAAAATCCCTATGCATAGGAAGTGGGTTAGACTTAAATGTGCTAGTCATATGCTTCATGATGCTCCCATTATGTTTCAATTCTTATCTTTTATGTGAGCATCATTGTCATCATGATGCCTAGCTAAAAAGGCGTTAAAGAAAAGCTCTTGTTGGGAGACAACCCAATATTTATCCTTACTGTTTTTGTGTGTCCACATGATTATGCTACTGTAGTAATCATGTTTTATAGCTTTTTGTTTCAATAAAGTGCCAAGTAGAACCTTTGGGAAGACTTGGGTGAAGTTTATGTGATCTTGCTGTGAAAAACAGAAACTTTTGCGCTCACGAGATTAGCTGCCATCTTTTACTGGAGAGTGCTTTTAGGTTGATTATTTTTGAAGATGATTAATAGACAAATGTCTCAGGCCCAGCAATTTATTTCATAATTTTTGGGGTTCCAGAAGTATATGTTTTATACAGATTACTACAGACTGTTCTGTTTTTGACAGATTCTGTTTTCTATGTGTTGTTTGCTTATTTTGATGAATCTATGAGTAGTATCGGAGGGTATGAACCATAGATAAGCTGGAGTACAGTATATATTACACCAATATGAATTTAGAATGAGTTCATTACAGTACCTAAGTGCTGGTTTTATTTTCTTATACTAACGGAGCTTACGAGTTTTGTGTTGAGTTTTGTGTGGTTGAAGTTTTCAAGTTTTGGGTAAAGATTCGATGGAGTATGGAATAAGGAGTGGCAAGAGCATAAGCTTGGGGATTACCAAGGCATCCCAAGGTAATATTCAAGGACAACCAAGAGCCTAAGCTTGGGGATGCCCCGGAAGGCATCCCCTCTTTCGTCTTCGTTCATCGGTAACTTTACTTGGAGCTATATTTTTATTCACCACATGATATGTGTTTTGCTTGGAGCGTCATTCTCTTTTGTTAGTGTTTGTCTTCTGTTAGTTAGAATAGTGTTTTCCTTCTTTAGTTTCAATAAAAAAGTCAAGGATAGCCTTTGCCATGCTTATTTTGCTAGTTTGCATGTTGCTGTTTGAAAACAGAAAGTTTACCGTTGTTGCAAAACTTCCCTAGAAAAGTCAGAGCATGGTCTAACATTGAATATTTTTGCATATTGAGCTCTGATAAATTTATTACAGTGGGAATTTTAGTTCATAATTTTTGGAGTTAGGGAAGTATGATGACTCTTGCATTCTTTACAGACTGTACTGTTTTGGCAGATTGCTGTTATGGTTGCATTGCTTGCATATGTTTGCTTGTTTAATGATTCTATTTGAGGATAGGAGTATTAAATATGCAGAGACATTTAGTATGCAATGTTGAATAATAATGTTACTGATTTGTTACAGTAGAAAATGATAAGGTTTTGCATTAGTTTATACTAACCTATCTCACGACTTCTTGTTGAGTTTGTTGTGAATGAAGCTTTTGATAAAAAGAGAAACCATGATATGAGAGGAATTAAGGAGATACAAAAGTTCAAGCTTGGGGATGCCCAAGGCACCCCAAGATAATATTTCAAGAAGTCTCAAGCATCTAAGCTTGGGGATGCCCCGGTAGGCATCCCACCTTTCTTCTTCAACAACTATCGGTTAGTATCGGTTGAGCCTAAGTTTTTGCTTCTTCACTTGAGTTGTGCTATCCTTGCAATGTAGTTTTCTTTAGCTTTTCTTGCTGTTTGAATAAAGTATCAAGATCTCAAATTATTAAATGGGAGAGTCTTCACATAGTTGCATAATTATTCGACTACTCATTTATCTTCACTTATATCTTTCGGAGTAGTTTTTGTTATTGCTCTAGTACTTCACTTATATCTTTTAGAGCACGGTGGTGGATTTGTTTTAAAGAAACTATTGATCTCTCATGCTTCACTTAGATTATTTTGAGAGTCGTTAATAGCATGGTAATTTGCTTAAAATTAATATACTTGGTATTCAAGATATGTGAAACTTTCTTTTGAGTGCGTTGAATACTAAGAAAAGTTTGATACTTGATAATTGTTTTGAGATATGGAGGTAGTGATATTAAATTCATGCTAGTTGGGTGATTATGAATTTAAAGAATGCTTGAGTTGAAGTTAGCAAATCCCGTAGCATGCACATATGGTTAAAGTTGTGTAACAAATTTGAAACATGAAGTGTACCTGGCTTGTGCATCCTTATGAGTGGCGGACGGGGACGAGCGATGGTCTTTTCCTACCAATCTATCCCCCTAGGAGCATGCGCGTAGTACTTGGTTTTTGATGACTTCTAAATTTTTGCAATAAGTATATGAGTTATTTTGACTAATGTTGAGTCCATGGATTATACGCACTTTTACCTTTCCGCCATTGCTAGCCTCTTCGGTACCGTGCATTGCCCTTTCTCACCTTGAGAGTTGGTGCAAACTTCGCCGGTGCATCCAAACCCCGTGATACGATATGCTCTATCACACATAAACCTCCTTATATCTTCCTCAAAACAGCCACCATACCTACCTATTATGGCATTTCCATAGCCATTCCGAGATATATTGCCATGCAACTTTCCATCGTTCCGATCATCATCATGACATACTTTACTTTTGTCATATTGCCATTGCATGATCATGTAGTTGACATCGTATTTGTGGCAAAGCCACCATGCATTATTTTTCATACATGTCACTCTTGATTCATTGCACCATCCCGGTACACCGCCGGAGGCATTCATATAGAGTCATATCTTGTTCTAGTTTCGAGTTGTAATCCTTATGTTGTAACCAATAGAAGTGTGATTGACATCATTATTAGAGCATTGCCCAAAAAAAGAAGAAAGGCCAAAAAGAAAAAAAGAAAGGCCCAAAAAAAAGAAGAAAGGCCAAAAAAAGGAAAGGACCAAAAAAATAATAAACAAATAAATAAAAAGGGCAATGTTACTATCTCTTTTTCCACACTTGTGCTTCAAAGTAGCACCTTGTTCTTCATGTAGTAAGTCTCATATATTGTGCTTCAAAGTAGCACCTTGTTCTTCATGTAGTAAGTCTCATATATTGTGCTTCAAAGTAGCACCTTGTTCTTCATGTAGTGAGTCTCATAAGTTGTGCTTCAAAGTAGCACCATGTCTTTCATATAGCGAGTCTCATAAGTTGTCTTTTTCATACTAGTGGGAATTTTTCATTATAGAACTTGGCTTGTATATTCCTACGATGGGCTTCCTCAAATGCCCTAGGTCTTCGTGAGCAAGCAAGTTGGATGCACACCCACAAGTTTTCTTTTGTTGAGCATTTATTTATAGCTCTAGTGCATCCGTTGCATGGCAATCCCTACTCCTCATGTTGACATCAATTGATGGGCATCTCCATAGCCTGTTGATTATCCTCGTCAATGTGAGACTTTCTCCTTTTTTGTCTTCTCCACACAATCCCCATCATCATATTCTATTCCACCCATAGTGCTATATCCATGGCTCACGCTCATGTATTGTGTGAAGGTTGAAAAAGTTTGAGATTACTTAAGTATGAAACAATTGCTTGGCTTGTCATCGGGGGTATAGAAGTTGGGAACATCTTTGTGTGACGAAAATGAAGCACAGCCTAACTATATGATTTTGTAGGGATGAACTTTCTTTTGCCATGTTATTTTGAGAAGACATGATTACTTTGATTAGTATGCTTGAAGTATTATTTTTATGTCAATATGAACTTTTGTCTTGAATCTTTCGGATCTGAATATTCATACCACAATCAAGAAGATTTACATTGAAATTATGCCAAAGTATCACTCCGCATCAAAAATTCTTTTTTATCATTTACCTACTCGAGGACGAGCAGGAATTAAGCTTGGGGATGCTTGATACGTCTCCAACGTATCTATAATTTTTGATTGCTCCATGCTACTTTATCTACTGTTTTAGGCAATATTGGGCTTTATTATCCACTTTTATATTATTTTTGGGACTAACCTATTAAACGGAGGCCCAGCCCAGATTTGCTGTTTTATGCCTATTTCAGTGTTTCGAGGAAAAGGAATATCAGACGGAGTCAAAACGGAACAAAATCAACTGGAGAAGTTATTTTTGGAAGGAAAGCAAGCCAGGGAACTTGGAGTGCACGTCAGGGGAGATACAGGCTGCCCACGAGGGTGGGGGGCACGCCCACCCCCTTCCTCGTGGGGCCCCCGAAGCTCCACCGACGTTCTCCTTTCACCCATATATACCTACGTACCCTAAAACTTCCAGAACAGAAGATATATCGGGAGTTCCGCCGCCGCAAGCCTCTGTAGCCACGAAAAACCTCTCGGGAGCCCGTTCCGGCACCCTGCTGGAGGGGGAACCCATCACCGGTGGCCATCTTCAAAATCCCGGCGCTCTCCATGACAAGGAGGGAGTAGTTCACCCTCGGGGCTGAGGGTATGTACCAGTAGCTATGTGTTTGATCTCTCTCTCTCTCTCTCGTGTTCTCTCTCATGTTCCCTCTATGGCAAGATCTTGATGTATCCCGAGCTTTGCTATTGTAGTTGGATCTTATGATGTTTCTCCCCCTCTACTCTCTTGTGATGAATTGAGTTTCCCCTTTGAAGTTATCTTATCGGATTGAGTCTTTTATAAGAACACTTGATGTATGTCTTGCGATCCACTTGATGTATGTTTTGGTGATCAACTTGAGGGTTTCGTGACATTGGGAACGTATGCATAGGGGTTGGCACACGTTCTTGACTCTCCGGTAGAAACTTTGGGGCACTCTTTGAAGTACTTTTATGTTGGTTGGATGAATCTGAGATTGTGTGATGCATATCGTATAATCATGCCCACGGATACTTGAGGTGACAATGGAGTATCTAGGTGACATTAGGGTTTTGGTTGATTTGTGTCTTAAGGTGTTATTCTAGTACAGACTCTTTTATAGATCGATCCGAAAGAATAGCTTTGAGGTGGTTTCGTACCCTACCATAATATCTACGTTTGTTCTCCGCTATTAGTGGCTTTGGAGTGACTCTTTGTTGCATGTTGAGGGCTTGTTATATGATCTATCTATGTTATTATTGTTGAGAGAACTTGCACTAGTGAAAGTATGAACCATAGGCCTTGTTTCCTATCATTGCAATACCGTTTATGCTCACTTTTATCATTAGTTACCTTGCTGTTTTTATATTTTCAGATTACAAAAACCTATATCTACTATCTATTTTGCACTTGTATCTTCATCTCTTCGCCAAACTAGTGCACCTATACAATTTACCATTGTATTGGGTGTGTTGGGGACACAAGAGACTCTTTGTTATTTGGTTGCAGGGTTGTTTTAGAGAGACCATCTTCATCCTACGCCTCCTACGGATTGATAAACCTTAGGTCATCCACTTGAGGGAAATTTGCTACTGTCCTACAAACCTGTGCACTTGCAGGCCCAACAACGTCTACAAGAAGAAGGTTGTGTAGTAGACATCATGCTGCTTTGCTCGATGCGTGTTCTATCAACCTGCATTTTGTCGAGCATGTCTTCGTAGATGAGGTTATGCCCGCTGCCGTCGTCCATGAGCACTTTGGTAAGTCGAAAGCCGTCCACAATTGGGTTTAGAACTAATGCGGCGGGTACTCGGACTGGTCGGGCCTTTGGTTCGTTGGTGGTGGCGTAGGTTATTGCCGTGTCGTTCCATGGGCTCACTGCGGTTACTTGGTGGACCTCGGCGAGGTCGCGGAGTGCCCTCTTGCGTCGATTATTTGAAGAGAAGGTCTCGAAGATCGTAAGGACGTTAAAATCGTCATCCTCCGGAGAGTGCTTCTCTGGAGTGGCAGTGGTGAGGATGGCCTCGCCACTTTTAGCTACCTGCCGGAGTGCCCAACATGGTCGGAGGCTGTGAGTTGGGTCTGTGCTTGGCGTCGCATGTATCAGACAGGGCTTGTCAAGGAGTTCGTCAAGGACAACCTGTATCCTGCGAAGGGTTTGTTTTTCTTGCCGACGGGATTATGGTCGGATGCCTCGTAAGGGTGTGTTCGTTTTGCCCGGGCAGTGCACTGCTTAAAGGTAGCGGGTTCCAATTGGGTTTTCTGGGCCTTCCATGTGCTTTCCACCGCGTGGTACTTCCGTACTATGTGCGATAGTTCCGTGGAACTCTGTATGCGATGGCGGTCGAGGGCATTCCGAATTCCCTCATTAGTACAATTGCGATGAAAGAACGAAACTGCGTCGTCGTTGCAGCAATCTTTAATCTTGTTTTTGCCAAGTAGGAACCTGGCCCAAAAGTGATGGACCGTTTCCTGAGGTTGCTGCCGTACATACATCAGGCCATTTATGTTTGGAGGGCCTGAATTACTTGGAGAGTATTGATTGTGGTGGATGGGTGGGGTAAAACTAGAATCTTGACCCAAAATTGTGTCCGGAGCTTGTAAAATCTCCGAGGTCACCAGTTAGGGTCCGGGAAGATCCAAGTGCTCCCCGGAGCCTATGTACGACCCTGAGTTCGGGGGACGCGGGGTCCCATCCAGAGGAAGGGTATCCGGCTCAAGGGGTTCGGAGACCCGAATATAGCTGGTTTTTAATTTAGGGGAAGAGGTGTTTTCGGCTCGGTCCTCGACGACCGCTATCAGGTGAGTGATCGGCGGGAGATTGATCTCTCTATGGTCAGGTTTAAGCCCAATTTGATCATAGTCTGTCGAAAGCCATAGGGCGGCGATGCGATCTAGCAGCTCGTTTAAGGACGAGATGTCCGTCGGATCCATCTTTTCAGAGTATTCGAGACAGATGCGGGGGGCGGTGTTTGGCGATCGCGGGGGACTTTGATGGCCATGCAGGCACCCACGGTGAAGCCGCCGAGCTGGAGGACTTGTCCTGAAGTTAGGCTCTTTCCAGAGGTCATATCGTTGTTGATGACGAGGCGAGCCATAGATCGCTTTTCGTGACTACACAGCGGAGCTCTCAATGAAAGCACCAATGTCGGTGTCAAAACTGGCAGATCTCGGTTAGGGGGAGCCAAGCTGTGAGTCTAAGGATCAATGAAAACAAGGGACAATGGGGCACGATGTTTACCCAGGTTCGGGCCCTCTTAAAGGAGGTAAACCCCGACGTCCTGCTTGATTGTATTCGATGAATATGGGGGTTACAAGAGTTGATCTACCTCGAGATCGTAATGGCTAAACCCTAGATGTCTAGCCTATGGTTGTTCTGATAGCCCCTACGGACTAAACCCTCCGGCTTATATACACATCGGAGGGGCCTAGGGTTGTACAAAGTCGGTTTACAGAAGAAGGAAATAGTACATTCGGACACAAAACTTGCCGTCCACGCATATAGGAGTCCTACCCGAACACGGGGCATAGTCTTCTGCTTTATCTTCACGGCCCATCAGTCCGGCCCATATCGAATAGACCGGACACCTGAGGACCCCCGAATCTAGGACTGCCTCACCCACCGCCGTCTTGTAGGTCTCCGTCGGCGCCGCCCCTGCAGCTGCATCGCCGTCTTGCAGGTCTCCACCCCCACCACAATCTCGCGGGTCACCGCTATCTCGCAGGTCTCCGCCATCCTCGAAGCCCTCCAGCACTGCCGGAGCTTCCTTCACCGGTGAGCACCCACCTCCCATTCCTCTGCCACCGATTCACACTCTAGGTTTAGGCTTAGTCCATGATTTTTTTTAATGCTACAAAATTTAGTTGCTTAGCATCTTAGTTAATATGAGGAAAAAAATTCAGAAAAATACAGAGTACTTCTCTAGATATGAATTTTACTTGGTTATGGTTGAGAACATATATAGAGTATATTTTATTAACATTGGTATTGAGTAGTGGAGTGAAAAAATTAGTATGACAATTTTTATGGCAGTGTTGCAACTACAAAATTAGTATGGCAGTGCTGCAAGTACAAAATTAGTATGAAAATTTGTATGGCAGTGCTGCAACTACAAAATTAGTATGGTAGTGCTGCAAGTACAAAATTAGTATGGCAGTGTTGCAACTACAAAGTTAGTATGGCAGAGTATATTTTGTCAACATGAATGTAGGCATTGGTGTGTCAAGCACAACAACAATAGTACTACAGCGAACATAATTTTCCATGGTACATAAACAACAAATGTCATCTGACATGAACTTAAATTGCAACAAAAGAGAGATAATTTGCCATTATACATAAACAACAAAAGGGAGATATTTTTATTTTATACACATGTTGATACTCTAGTTCATATATTCACTTAGTTGCATTCATCATACACTCTAGCTAGTTCAATTAATTGTCATTTTTTCTATTCTTGACATACTTTAAAAATACTTTGCCATAGGACACAACATTTTTTATTTGTCTAACAAATTGAAGCGCATCAGGTCATGGCCAATTCAGGAGGCAACACGGAGGAGGTATACAATGTGGACATGCTCAACAAAGATTTTCTAGAGGCTCATCAGTATACCATCAAGAGCCTGCAAGAGGTGAATGCCTCGCTTAAGATGGAGAAGCGTGAGCTAATGAACGAGAGTTTTGAACTCTCCAAGAAGACTAATAAGCTGAGGCGCGAGAGCGATAAGCTCGTCGAGGAGAGGAATAAGCTAAAGCAGGAGATAAAACTCATCAGGGCGGAGAGGAATGAGCTCAAGATGGACGTAGCTCATTTAAAAAAAAGATGAAGAGAGCAATAGAAAGAACATTCGCTAGTTGCAGCTAATCCTTGATCAAGAGTAGACTTAAGTAGACTTATGTAGTTTCCTTAAGTAGAATTATTCAATTTGAAGTTGAATTAAGTAGAATTATTCGGTTTGTGAAATTGTGAAGTTGACTTCAGTAGAATTATTTAGTTTGTGAGGTAGAATTTTTTTTATTAGTAAAAAATCAATTTGCTGGTGCTAGCCAACAAGGAACAACAGTGGTAAGATACTCTTACTGCTGGCGTTGTCCACATGGCACGCCATCAACATGTAGAATACAGCTGATGCGGACACCAACACCAGCACTATCTTTTAACAATGGCGCCATATTTCTAGCTTTGGATCCCTACGCCAGCAAGGGCAATTTCGGCACGCCATAGCTAGGCTTTTCTGCACTAGTGTCTAGACTTGAATCTGAAAAAGATTGTGCTGAGTTGGTACACAGGGAGTGAAGAGTAGGTCATGTTTGCAAGATATTTTATGGAGAATGCATCAATTCTTCAAAAGATTGTGTTTCCAAGGGGATTTACTGCCAATCCAAGCTGGATGCAAGAGCAAGAGAGTAGGATTTATGGGAGGACCGGGGCATCAAGTGCTTCTTAGGTGGTGGAGTTTAACATTCGTCAATGCTAGTGAAATGGTCAACACATGCAAGATGTCCATTGTATGTCGGCTTCGGCATTTACGGTTGCTGAAGGATTAGTTGGTTGCTAAATTTGTAATTCTTGAGATGTTTTCTTCAAGTTTTTATGTTGCACTTGTCCGATTAAAACTATGAAAATAGTTGTGGATATGCTCCTAAGCACTCATCTATTCGGTTAAAACTTTTGGTCAATTATCACCTTTGTTCTGCTTGCAATGTTGTGTTGTGGTCCTATAAAGTTAGGATTCAGGACTCTGGATCACTCCTGTGGTGATTATATTGGTCCTGAATAATTGAACTTGGGTTGAAGGTTCAAAAAGGGGCTTGGAGAAATATTCTATATATTTTTGGTTCTTTTAATACTTTGAAGCATAAGTTGGGGGATAGTCGGATGGACCTAGATTTTTCCGTGGGGCACTCAACTTTTTTTAGTTTTCTTGATGTGCAATCTATAATGTCTCAATTTGCTAGTTTGGTCATCTGAGTTTTATGTTTTTTCCTTGTGTTATCAAGTAGTTCAAATTTGAGGTACAAATGCCAATGTCGGTTACGGTTTCAGATGGAAGCTATTGTCATAGTTGCCAATCATCCTAACATCAAGTGTGTAGTGTAGGACAAGGTGATTAATTATGAAAACCTTCCATGGTTAATTAGATCTGTATAAGGAGCCCATTTAGGACAAGGTGATCAACTATGAAAAGCTTCCATTAGATCTTTAGATGGAGCCCATTTTGGACCCGTCTGTGTGAGGTCAACTCCAATGGGCGGACGCATTTCGTCTGCCTAAGTCTGTTTTCGTCCATGCGGACAAAAACTAGGGCCCAACATGCCGATGCGAACGGAGTGATGTTCGTTTTCATGCCCACTTCAACCCATTTCCAACCCAAAGTTGGGTTGGGTTTGCATCCGAGTGAACACCAGCGACGTCCTTCCCTAGCCCACCTATCGGTGGAACACATTCCATTCTCCCCAACCTACTTTGACCCCTGGCCTTTTTCCCTCGTCGCCATCACCAAGCTTCCGGACCTTTGCCACCCTGGCATCCCTCCCAGCCGCCGTCGCTACATTCATCATCGTTCCCACAATCGGCATTGTTTCTGCTTCTTGCCGCTAGCAATGTAGCTCGTAGCCTGCACCCTACCTAGGGTCATCTCCGCTCTCAAAACACCAATGCCACCCCCATGGTCACCGCTAGAGGATGTGGGGTTTGGCACTCTTTTTTGGCATGGCAAGTTCTCATAATGACACCAATGTGCATCAGCGCTCTCTAGTGTTCTCGAGGCATTCGGAAGGCAATTCCCCAGAGGTCAAATATGATACCAATGGCCACTAATATAACAAGGGATACTACCCATTTGATGGTATCTATCCTCCATGGTATACATTTTTGAAGACAATCTTCGAGCCCAAAGGATAGAAGAGGGCTAGGTTTACCAAAGAACAAGAGAGTGCTAGGAAGGATGTGGTGCGTGCTTTTGGTGTGCTCCAATCTTGCTAGGCTATTGTTCGGCACCCTACTACAACATGGAGCACTGACACTAAGTCGGACGTGATGACTGCTTATGTGATCATGCACATCATGATCATAGAGGATGAGCATGATGACATCATCTATGATCAACGGTGGGATTACCAGGGTGATTTGGTTGAGCCCACGAGTGGAGCGGCAATGTTTCCACAGTTCATCCAATTTCATCATGAAATGCGTGATCGAGCAATTCACATTCAACTTCAAGATGATTTGGGTGAGTACATGTGGACTCACATAGAAAACTGATGGTTGTATCTTCTCATTTTCTTTCAATTTATTTGCTACAAATTTAAATACCTTTGGTTGTAAACTATGTGATTTTTATTTATTTGGTTGTAAACTATGTGACTTGTTTGTTTAATAATGTGCAATGTTTCATTCATTTGTTTATTTGGTGGTAAATGTGCAAAATGAAAAAAATAACAATTTGATAAAAAAACAGACATGGCGGACGAAATGGGTCGCCCTGTTGGGCGCCATGGCTAGGAAAGGGTGGAAAAAAGGCACATGTCTGCCCTCTTGGTCACCCAAATGGACAAAAAAGCGGCCACATTTAGAATCTGCTTGGGTTGGCCCGTTGGAGTTGCCCTCATGACCCGATTCGGAGGGGGTTAGATCAGATCACAAAAGAGGGAAACTAGGTAGGTAGATAAGGTGATGACGAGGAGGAGAGAACTATGTTATTTTAACTTAGTGACCCCTCGAGAAACTTATTTTGTCCCCTGATCCCCCTCCCAAATATTTTGGCGTATGCCCACCTCATTCATGCCTAACTTACACGTGAAGCCACCGTACCACAAGGCGCCTTTTACTAGTCACGGGCCACAGCCGCCGGTCGCGTCGTCAGCATGGCACCTCCATGACGTACCCAGGGAAAAGGTTCTACAACAATTTTCCACGTATCGACATACTGTCAGTCATCTTTATCCTTTTGACACACCTTTCTATTAGGCGGCATACACTTAAAATCACTAGAGCATCTCACTTTTTTCTTCTATATGCCTCCATAGTGATACTAATGTGCCAAAGTGATTGTCGTATCTTTTCTACCAGAGCACCTGACCTATTTGGCTGGTCAAAGCCTCAGGTTGTTTTTGTCAGGCCATCCAATATCGTTTGGCGTGTCATGTGAAAGTTGCCGGAGCCTCAAACATATCAATTTGCATATTTGCCAAACTGATAGGCGCGTATAGTAAATTGGACCTCCCTTGAAATAGGTTTCCACGCATCAGATTCATTGTCACATTCCCCATTCTCCTACAAAACCCCACGTGTGGTCATCACAACTTCTTCCCCCTCTCTGTCCACTCCCTAGGATGATGGAGGTTGCCATTTTCCATTGTCGTATGCATCTATGAGTTATTCGTTCAGCAACCATTTCTTTCCTTAGTCCTTGGTCTTCATATTCTCTGTTACTGTCAGCTTCTTGTCTTCGAAGTAGCACCGGTGATGGCCCCCTTTTGATCTAACTGTAGGTAAGTACTTCCTGCCTATTGAGATTTCATGAACTTTGATTGTAGGTGTGAGCTCATCCTGTATGGTTGAATGTTTTAGAATCTCTATTGAAGTAAATACAGGTGTTAAAAAAAATCAGTTACTTATCTGAAAGTTGTCTTAGGTCTTAAAAATATTCAGTTACTTCTGTGAAAGTTTTGTCTTTGGTGTAAAAAGATCAGTTACTTATGTGAAAGTAAAGTCTTATGTGTAAAAGCATCGTTTACTGATTAGATGTTTGTTGTGTTGTGGATGCTTAGGTTCATTGTGCATAAAGAATATGTTTGTCAACCTACAACTAAGCCATGGCTTAAAGACTCAATTACTATTGATAACTTGAGGGAACAGTTGTTGCACCATGAGTAATGCCAAAATGATTTTAATTACTATATAAGCAAGTTGAAGTCAATTGGCGTGACGAGGTTCAACTTAAGTGGAAGGATGAGGTTGAACTCAAGTTACATGAGGAGGTTGAACTCAAGTGGTAGGATGATAATGATGATGAATTCTAGTTGCAGAACGAGGTTCAGATCAAGTGGCTGGATGAGGTTGAACTCAGGTGGTAGGATGATGATATCGATGGTTGAACTAACCAATGATACTATAGTTGAGATGATGATTGAAGAATACATATCATTTCTAAAGGTTGGCTTGCATTGTTACAGAAGACCTGACTGGTTTGTAGAACCTACTCCAATTATAGATGCCAAAAGTTTTAAGTAGCACCCCTGCTGCCGTACCCATGTCTAGGACATGTGATTTGTTGTTGGAAGTGTTAAGTATCACCCACATCTTGTTTGAAAATGTGGCACCCCGACTCAGAGAAACCGGAATGCCCCGTATTCCAGCCCAGAGATCAAGGTGAAGTCTTCTGGAATACAGAACTGCTTAGCATAGAACAACACAACTCTCTATTACAACACGAATACGAATACAAGGTCTCCGATATTACAATGAAGAACACCGGCACGGCGACGCTACGCCAACCACAGTTGCTCTATGCAAGCAGCATAATGATGTCTACTACGCAACCTTCCCTCAAGTGCAGAGGTTTGTAGGACAGTAGAAAATTTCCCTCAAGTGGATGACCTAAGGTTTATCAATCTGTGGGAGGCGTAGGCTGAAGATGGTCTCTCTCAAGCAACCCTGCAACCAAATAACAAAGAGTCTCTTGTGTCCCCAACACACCCAATACAATGGTAAATTGTATAGGTGCACTAGTTCGGCGAAGAGATGGTGATACAAGTGCAATATGGATGGCAGATATAGGTTTTTGTAAACTGAATATATAAAAACAGCAAGATAACAAGTAATAAAAGTGAGCGTAAACGGTATTGCAATGCAAGGAAACAAGGCCTAGGGTTCATACTTTCACTAGTGCAAGTTCTCTCAACAATAATAACATAGTTGGATCATATAACTATCCCTCAACATGCAACAAAGAGTCACTCCAAAGTCACTAATAGTGGAGAACAAACTAAGAGATTATGGTAGGGTACGAAACCACCTCAAAGTTATTATTTTCAATCAATCCGTTGGGCTATTCCTATAAGTGTCACAAACAGCCCTAGAGTTCGTACTAGAATAACACCTTAATACACAAATCAACCAAAACCCTAATGTCACCTAGATACTCCAATGTCAACTGAAGTATCCGTGGGTATGATTATACGATATGCATCACACAATCTCAGATTCATCTATTAAACCAACACATAGAACCTCAAAGAGTGCCCCAAAGTTTCTACCCGAGAATCACGACGAAAACGTGTGCCAACCCCTATGCACAGGTTCATGGAACCCGCAAGTTGATCACCAAAACATACATTGTAACACCCCCAGTGTCATGCTACAGTAACCCTCTGTGATTAAGCCTAATCATTTGGCTAAAGAGTGCTTAATCACCTTTGTTCGATATCTCTTTTCAACTCCCATCTGAATTCAAATTCAAATCACAAGTGAAATTTGAAGTTGCACAAAAGTTGCTGGAAAAATGTTCATCATTTAGAAAATATTCCAATACCATTTGATGTAAATAAAAACAACATCACTCCTATGCTAGAATGGACACTAACATTTATAACAGTACCATTCCAGCAATTTAAAATTCAAATTCATTTATGAAAATTCCAAATGAATCTAAACCTCTCCCAAAAATAATTGTGGCAGTGCCTAAAAATGCACTGGACTTTTATGATCCAGTTCCACATTTTCCCTAAATTATTAGGGTCCCCAGATAAATCATTTTCCTTCTCTGCTAATTAAAGAAAAAGAAAAGGAAAAGCATAAGAGAGAGAGAGAGAACCCCCCTGTCCCTCTGGACCTCAACCAACTGGCAACTAGGCCACCAGCCGGCCCAGCCCACGCCCCCCTCCCCCCCTGGTCGTCCTCCTCACTGCTCCTCCGACCGGGGCGCGTCTCAGCCGGACCAGGCGTGCCGCCCCGTACAGCCACGTCGCCGACGAGAGGATAAGGTCGAGCCCCCCTCGACGCCTTGGCCTCCTCCCCACCTACCTCCACTCCCCTCTCTCGCCTCCCAGATCCACGCACTCCTCCCCCTCTCTGTCTCGCTCGCCCGCCTCACCCGAGCGCCATCGCCGCCGTCCCACCACGCATCACCGCGGCGACCACCTCCCTCGTGCTCCTCCGACGTAACCAACTGCTCCGCCGCGCTCTGCTACGTCGACTACGGCCACGAACGCGAGCCGACGAGCCCCAACGCCCGGATCTGCGCCTTCTTCTTCCTCGTCAGGTCGCCGGTGATCTCCTTCGACTCCGTCCACCCCCTGCGCTTCTAGCCCTCAACGAGCCACCTTGTGCTCCTCGGTGAGCATCACCCGCTTCCCCTCTGTTCCCCCTTCATTCGCTGCCCGTGTTTCGCGCCGCCGCCGTAGTCGTAGCTCACTGCCGCCCTGCTGCGTCACCGCCGTGGCCACCGCTGCCATGGCCCCCGTCCGAGCCCTCCGTTGTGCTCCTGGTGTTCCTAGGAGCCCGGCGAGCCCTTCCTCTCGCCCTCTCGTGCCCCCAGCCCCGATCTCGACGACGATCGAAGTCCAGCGTCCGCCTCGCCGCTCGCCGTCGACGTTCCCGACCACCGCAGCCTCCGCCACCACCCCAGATCGCCTGCCGCCTTCTTCGCTCGAACGAGCCCGACAAGGCTAGAACGGTGCCTCAGGCGTGAAACCCGACCACCTCCCGAGCGTGCCGCCGTCGTTTTTGGTCGCCGGAGCTCTCTCCGGCGCCGACGCCGACGTGGCTCCATGGGTCCCGCCCTAGGTCGTGACGACTGGGCTCGGTGGCCTCAGCTGATCTGGGTTGACCACCAATCTGCCGACTAGGCTGCCCAGTGAGGCTGACACGTGGGCCCCACTTGTTTAAAATGTTTTATAAATAAATAAATATGTTAATTAGTTTTAATTGTTAGTTAGTCGCTGACACCAGGGGCCCACACCTCTAATTAGCCTGTTAGATTAGTTTAATCCACTGTTAAGCTAACATAGGCTGACATGTGGGTCCCAGTGGCCCCACTGGTCAAGTTTGACCTGGTCAGCCGCTCTTTTGACTGCTGACGTCATCAACATGTCATGCTGACATCATTTTCCATTTCTGTTAATATTAATAAATCCAGAATATTCTTTAAACTTCGAAAATTCATATAAAATAAACCGTAACTTGGATGAAAATGTTTTCTACATGAAAGTTGCTCAGAACGACGAGGCGAATCCGAATATGTCCTTTGTTCGTCTATCACACGTCCCTAGCATAGCAAACGTTGAACTTTTTCCCTCCGGTTCATTTTTCTGACATACGTCCGGAACCGGGAAAACTTTCCCGGATGTTATCCTCCTTCACCAGTGTCGCCTAGCGCTGCGTTAGAACACCCCTAGCACCGCATATTGCCATGTTATGCTTTTGTGATGCTATGTTTGCTTTATATTTACTGTTTCTCCCCCTCTTCTCTTCGGTAGACCCTGTGGCGGCTGCCGATGCCGCTGTGATCGAGTACGTCACCGACGACCCCTCCTTGTCAGAGCAACCAGGCAAGCCCCCCCTTTGATCATCCGATATCGCCCATTCCATTCTCTCATGCTTGCATTAGATTTTGCTACTGTTATTGTTTGCTCCTATTCTGATGCATAGCCTGCTTTTGTATCTGTTGTTGTACCTTACCTTGTTATCCTAAACTACTTAGTATAGGTTGGTTAGTGATCCATCAGTGACCCCCACCTTGTCCTTGTTGCCCCTGCTTCATCATTGAAGACCCGATCAATGGGATCGAAGACCAGGCCCCGGCACCGCACATCACTTTCCAGTTGTTTCGACACTATCTGGTTACTATCGAGTGCCGAGGGTGAGACCTCTACAAAGACTTCGATGTTAACCTCTGTAGTGTAGCTATTCGGTCGTGGTCATCGAGGGTGATTTCGCCTTAACCACTTCCAATACGGCTCTGTCGTGCAACCCCTCAAGTGTGAACCTCGGGGGTGGTTCCTCTTACGTTCACCTTGATGATTCCATCGAGTCGAATCCATCGGGGGTGATTCCTCGGGTTTTCCCCTTGATGTTTGGACACACAGTTACTATGGTTACTATGACTTTACACTGAACCATGTTACAAAAGACGGGTCGACCCTGAGCGGTACCCGCACGAGCTTAATTGCGAGTGATGTGGAGTCGGGTTGACCTGGAGGGTGCCCGCGAGATAATTACGAGGCGTGGCCGGGCAGTCTTAGCCCTTGCCGCAAGTCCTCGAGACGGGGCAACGGGGTCACATCTTTCGTGAGTCTCTGCTTGTTACCGCGCGCTCCTAATCCACTACGATTTGGATATTTGATCCAAGGGCCTCGCCCGATAGCACTAACCATCACGTGGGCATAGTATGGGCGTTCCGTCAGATACATCAGCCAAAGCTTAATAGACGCTGGTGGTGAGCAGCGGCGCCGGTTGGACTGCGTAAGCACCGCCTTATTGAAGGAGGTAGCTAGGTCTGCTCACCGCCGCAGACGCAACGTGCAAGAGTTCCTGGGAGATGGCCCATGACCCCGGGGCATAGGTTTAGTCCGGCGTGCTGGCCTCTCTATTAAGCCTAGGTCGGGTTGCGGCGTATTGTTTGGCCGAGGCCGGGCATGACCCAGGAAGGTGTGTCCGGCCGGAGTTAATCGAGTGTGGTGGGTAAGTTGGTGCACCCCTGGAGGGAAGAAAACATCTATCGATAGCCTGTCCTACGGTAACGGACACTTGGAGTTGTATCCCGATCGATACAACTAGAACTGGATACTTGTGATGAGAACTAGATGGTGATGAGAATTGGATTTTGATGATAACTTGATAGTATGGCTCTGGGATTGCTTTCTCGCAGGGAGTCGAGAAAGGATCTCCGGACGAGGTTGATAACACTACTACAACTTCACTTTATGCTACTCTACTCCCTCCTGTTGCTGCAAGATGGTGGTTTCCATAAGATGCTAGTCTTCGATAGGACTAGGCCTTCTCTATATTCTGGCATTTCTGCAGCCCAGTCCACATATACAGCCTTCCTTTGATAATGTTGCATATGTAGTGTAGATCCTTGCTTGCGAGTACTTTGGATGAGTACTCACGGTTGCTTTGCTCCCCCTTTTCCCCCTTTCTTCTTCTTTCCGGTTGATGCAACCAGATGTCGGAGCCCAGGAGCCAGATGCCACCGCCGATGCCTACTACTACGTGGAGACCGTTGACGACCAGGAGTAGTTAGGAGAATCCCAGGCAGGAGGCCTGCGCCTCTTTCGATCTGTATCCCAGTTTGTGCTAGCCTTCTTAAGGCAAACTTGTCTAACTCATGTCTGTACTCAGATATTGTTGCTTCCGCTGACTCTTGTGTAATCGAGCTTATGTATTCGAGCCCTCGAGGCCCCTGGCTTGTAATATAAAGCTTGTATTATTTTAATTGGTGTCTAGAGTTGTGTTGTGATATCTTCACGTGAGTCCTTGATCTTGATCGTACACATTTGCGTGTATGATTAGTGTATGATTGAGTCGAGGGTGTCACAAGTTGGTATCAGAGCCGACTGCCTGTAGGTAGCCCCCTTTCCAACTCCTTGGCCGAAGTTGAGTCTAGTCATTGAAAAACTTTTACTAACATGGCTGTGTGGCTTACGGGTCCACGTCGCCATTGGGTGGTATTAGGATCTTTTATTCCTCGTCTATACTCTGGGATCCTGATCTCTCTTCTATTCGGGATAAATGATTTACTATCTCTAACACTAGGTTCTCGTAACTACTTCCTCCCGGAGAGCCCCTTCATTCCAGATGATGGCTTGATTCAACAGGAGACCCCGAAGATACTCTCCAATGTTATCCCGAGAACTTGTGTTCATTTCTTTTGCAATCCCTTAACACCGTTGAATCCTTATGGATAACTGCGTGCCTCGCCATTCATACTTCCATCCCTAGTTGTTCTTGTTATTACACGATACCCGGAAGTATTCTCTGACTTTCGAGAATCCTTTTTTCGACTCCCTTGCAGCTCTTTTCCGCCTGAATAACCCTACTAATAATTCTCACACTTACCGGGATTCGTTCATCCCGATTGATCATATGTCTCCCAAAATTCTTCGGATGCAATTCTATCTCCCAAGGATCCTCCGCAGCCTAGTGCTCTCGAAAGTCTTGTCTGGCTGCATTATGGTTAAATCTATATGTCCAGCAATATTCATTAACATCCTTTGTCTTTTACATCCTAAGCCTATTGATTCATTATCTTGCGATTGCTCGCAATCATCAGTCGAACCCTAAAATTTGACCTTCCTGCTCATACGTCATTCTGGACATGAGTTGGATCTCGGCCAATCATGTTGTAATTGATTGTCCACCTAGTTCCCTTCAACTTGGACATCGAATTATTCAGCTGTTTCTATAATCTGATGCCTTTGAATTCTTTCCCTCTTCTGATTGAGTACTGATACTCACATCAGATCCATTGAGGACCGCTGAATCCTTTGTTGGATTATTATCCGGCAATGTCCTCCATATTCAAAATCTCGTGCGCTCTTCCCCTGATACCTATTGCCTTTGGTAAATTGTATCCTCTGCTTATGGTAAACCATGCTCTGCTATTGAGCTAATGTTATATACTCTGGAAGTCAGTGGTATATGTTCCTAAGATACCCCTACGGGTTGAACCTATGCCTTCCCTAATCCGTGTGAACTCTAAAGAGATGTGAGTAATACTCTTCTGGTGCTTCGCCAGATAAATCTTTCGCACTACAAATTCTTTGAGAAAGAGGAGTGAATGAAAGGTTATGCATTGAAGAAGTGGGAGTCGACCTTGAACCTTTGTGTTCATGCCCATGGAACCAGTGTAGAACTTATCATGGAAGTTGCTCGTAAAAATAATTACCCCTTGTTATAAGTTCATCTTGTATCGGTGGTTTGATCATTCATAATCATGGTTCCGACCATAGTTTCTCCTTAATTCCATTTCCCGGACAAGTTAAAATACTTGTCTCCTGCAAGTCATTTCACCTGTCCAACCTCTACTTTGATCTACCTACAAGTATTGCCTCATGTTATCTCGAGGATATTGTGTCATTGCACTACCTCTTATAAATTCTTAATTGGAGTGATACTCCATCACATCATTCCTAGCCTGATCGGCTATATCATTATCGCGCTAATTTAACTGTGCTACCTGGTCCTTATTCCCGGAGCACAACCTTTCGACGATGAGCGAAGCTTACGTCGATATTCCTCTTTTTATCAATTCACCTTGAACAAAAAGCTTGATTTTGAGGTTGTGACGTATCCGTGGTTCCAATAGCCTTTCACTTCATCCTTCCTTTTCTGCTCGATGGCATCTTCATAGAGTCTCTCGACAAAATCTGTTGTGATCACCGTCTACACTTTGGCTTCTTCAGAGATGTCAATTGAATTCATGGCTAGAAATACAATCCCTGCCCCTCGATGATTTGTGATATCATCGATGACATCTTGACTTTGTGCCAACACAGACCTGGTTGTGCTTGGTTATTCCTTACGCTCGAGATACCTTGGAATTGTTTCTCGGTATCTCTTGAGATCTTCGAACTCAATCTTTACTTGACACCATATCATTGCCGCATCGAAGCACGATCGTGGTATTCGAATATCAACAAGAACATCGGAAGCATAATACAAAATGTTTATCGCTCAATTACCTCACACCGCTGTATGGGTAATATCATGATTCTTCCTCTCCCCATTATCTAAACGCTTTTGAACTTCCTGTCCTATCATGTATATCCTGCCCGCTTTTCCTTGGGAAGGATATACTCCCAACTCTTATGTGTAAACACATATTCCTTTCCATTGGACTGTTTGATTTGATAATCATACTTTTCCTTTCCATTGGTTTGTTTAACCTTTCTTCCGATCTATATGATATAAGCGAAATAAATCCTGCTTATAAAATACTCTCATGTACAACCTTGTCTGGTGACCTCACATACTATTGCTCACGACATCCTGGTAACCCCTGATGGACGAGAACTTTGCCTATTGGTCCGCCTCGTTCAACGAGCAGGAAAATGGTTCTCTTTGTCCCTCGCCCTTGGTACCAACATTGTTGCCAACATAACTGACATGTTATCCTCTACCATGCCTTGCTACCATGATCGTGCAATATGTCAGCGTCCTTCCTACTTTTGAACCACATGGTGGGCCCATAACCCACAGTTCCACAGGATCGAAACCTGACTCCTGTACATCCTTGATTCCGAAGTATCCTTTTTCACTTGCCTTCGTATGTAATTCATGAGCCACCTTCCTAGTGATGTGTTCTAGTATCAGACGCAATAATTTTTGTTGTTGTTGCTCTGAACCCCTTTCACCTTTTGATTAGGCATCGAATGATTGCCTGCCCGTTAAAACTTCTCATGGTACCTTCATACTTTGCTCTCGATGTTTTATTAAGTTTCAACTCGAGAGATACTTCGGCCACATTCCCTGAATTGATCACTAGATAATTAACCCTAAAAGGGTCAGTTCTCCCGAAGTTACTCTTTACTTCCCCACTTAAATCTCGGGACAAGATTTCTTGTAGTGGAGGAGATTTGTAACACCCCTAGTGTCATGCTAAAGTAACCCTCTGTGATTAAGCCTAATCATTTGGCTAAAGAGTGCTTAATCACCTTTGTTCGATATCTCTTTTCAACTCCCATCTGAATTCAAATTCAAATCAGAAGTGAAATTTGAAGTTGCACAAAAGTTGCTGGAAAAATGTTCATCATTTAGAAAATATTCCAATACCATTTGATGTAAATAAAAACAACATCACTCCTATGCTAGAATGGACACTAACATTTATAACAGTGCCATTCCAGCAATTTAAAATGCAAACTCATTTATGAAAATTCCAAATGAATCTAAACCTCTCCCAAAAATAATTGCGGCAGTGCCTAAAAATGCACTGGACTTTTATGATCCAGTTCCACATTTCCCCTAAATTATTAGGGTCCCCAGATAAATCATTTTCCTTCTCTGCTAATTAAAGAAAAAGAAAAGGAAAAGCATAAGAGAGAGAGAGAGAGAGAGAGAGAGAGAACCCCCCTGTCCCTCTGGACCTCAACCAACTGGCAACTAGGCCACCAGCCGGCCGGGTCCTCCTCCTCACTGCTCCTCTGACCGGGGCGTGTCCCCGCCGTACCAGGCGCGCCGCCCCATACAGCCACGTCGCCGACGAGAGGATAAGGTCGAGCCCCCCCGACGCCTCGGCCTCCTCCCCACCTACCTCCACTCCCTCTCTCGCCTCCCAGATCCACGCCTCCTCCCTCTCTGTCTCGCTCGCCGCCTCACCCGAGCGCCATCGCCATGCCTCACTCGCATCATCATGGCGACCGCCTCCCTCGTGCTCCTCCGACGTAACCAGCCGCGCTCAGCTACGTCGACTACGGCCACGGACGCGAGCCGACGAGCCCCACCGCCCGGATCTGCGCCTTTTTCTTCCTCCTCAGGTCGCCGGCGATCTCCTTCGACTCCGGCCACCCCCTGAGCTTCTAGCCCTCAACGAGCCACCTTGTGCTCCTCGGTGAGCACCGCCCGCTTCCCCTCTGTTCCCCCTTCATTCGCTGCCCGTGTTTCGCCCCGCCGCCGTAGTCGTAGCTCACTGCCGCCGTGGCCACCGCTGCCACGGCCCCCGTCCGAGCCCTCCGTCGTGCTCCTGGTGTTCCCAGGAGCCCGGCAAGCCCTTCCTCTCGCCCTCTCGTGCCCCCAGCCCCGATCCCGACGACGATCAAAGTCCAGCGTCTGCCTCACCGCTCGTCGTCGACGTTCCCGACCACCGCAGCCTCTGCCACCACCCCAGATCGCCTCGCCGTCGTCTTCTCGTTCGAACGAGCCCGACCGCGCTAGAAACGGCGCCCTGTGTGTGAAACCCGACCACCTCCCGAGCGCGCCGCTGTCGTTTTTGGTCGCCGAAGCTCTCTCCGGCACCGACACCGACGTGGCTCCACGGGTCCCGCCCCTAGGTCGCTGACCAGTGGGCCCGGGTTGCCCAGTTGACTAGGTTGACCCAGTCAACTGCTGACTAGGCTGCCTAGTGAGGCTGACATGTGGGCCCCACTTTTTTAAAATGTTTTATAAATAAATAAATATGTTAATTAGTTTTAATTGTTAGTTAGTCGCTGACACCAGGGGCCCATAGCTCTAATTAGCCTGTTAGATTAGTTTAATCCACTGTTAAGCTAACGGAGGCTGACATGTGGGTCCCGGTGGCCCCACTAGTCAGGTTTGACGTGGTCAGCCGCTCTTTTGACTGCTGACATCATCAACATGTCATGCTGACATCATTTTCCATTTCTGTTAATATTAATAAATCCAAAATATTCTTTAAACTTCGAAAATTCATATAAAATAAACCGTAACTCGGATGAAAATGTTTTCTACATGAAAGTTGCTCAGAACGACGAGGCGAATCCGAATACGCCCGCCGTTCGTCTATCACACGTCCCTAGCATAGCAAACGTTGAACTTTTTCCCTCCGGTTCATCTGTCTGACAGACGTCCGGAACCGGGAAAACTTTCCCGGATGTTATCCTCCTTCACCAGTGTCGCCTAGCGCTGCGTTAGAACGCCCCTAGCACCGCATATTGCCATGTTATGCTTTGTGATGCTACGTTTGCTTTATATTAACTGTTTCTCCCCCTCTTCTCTTCGGTAGACCCCGTGGCGGCTGCCGATGCTGCTGTGATCGACTACGTCACCGACGACCCCTCCTTGCCAGAGCAACCAGGCAAGCCCCCCCTTTGATCATCCGATATCACCCATTCCATTCTCTCATGCTTGCATTAGATTTTTCTATTGTTATTGTTTGCTCCTATTCTGATGCATAGCCTGCTTTTGTATCTGCTGTTGTACCTTACCTGCTTATCCTAAACTGCTTAGTATAGGTTGGTTAGTGATCCATCAGTGACCCCCACCTTGTCCTTGTTGCCCCGGCACCGCACATCACTTTCCCCTTAGTTGCTCGACACTACTGGGTTACTATCGAGTGCCGAGGGTGAGACCTCTACAACACTTCTGATGTTAACCCAGTAGTGTAGCTATTCGGTCGTGGTCATCGAGGGTGATTCTGCCTTAACCACTTCCTATACGGCTCTGTCGTACAACCCCTTAAGTGTGAACCTCGGGGGTGGTTCCTCTTACGTTCACCTTGATGATTACATCGAGTGGAATCCATCGGGGGTGATTCCTCGGGTTTTCCCCTTGATGTTTGGACACACAGTTACTATGGTTACTATGACTTTACACTGAACCATGTTACTAAATACGGGTCGACCCTGAGGGGTACCCGCGCGAGCTTAATTCCGAGTGATGTGGAGTCGGGTTGACCTGGAGGGTGCCCGCGAGATAATTATGAGGCATGGCCGGGCAGTCTTAGCCCTTGCCGCAAGTCCTCGAAATGGGGCAACGGGGTCACATCTTTCGTGAGTCTCTGCTTGTTACCGCACGCTCCTAATCCACTATGATTTGGATATTTGATCCAAGGGGCCTCTGGCCTGATAGCACTAACCATCACGTGGGCATAGTATGGGCGTTCCGCATCGTATACATCAGCCAAAGCTTAATAGACGTCAGCGACTGAGTGGCGTGCGCCGGGTTGGACTGCGTAAGCACCTGCCTTATTGAAGGAGGTAGCTAGGTCTGCTCACTGGCCGCGTACGCAACGTGCAAGAGTTCCCGGGGAGATGGACCATGACCCCTGGGGGCATAGGTTTAGTCCGGCGTGCTGGCCTCTCTATTAAGCCTAGGTCGGCTTGCGGCGTATTGTTTGGCCGAGGCCGGGCATGACCCAGGAAAGTGTGTCCAGCCGGAGTTAATCGAGCATGGTGGGTAAGTTGGTGCACCCCTGCAGGGAAGAAAACATCTATCGATAGCCTGTCCTACGGTAACGGACACTTGGAGTTGTATCCCGATCGATACAACTAGAACTGGATACTTGTGATGAGAATGGATGGTGATGAGAATTGGATTGTGATGATAACGGGATAGTACGGCTCTGGGACTGCTTCCCCGCAGGGAGTCGAGAAAGGATCTCCGGCCGAGGTTGATAACACTACTACAACTTTACATTTTGCTACTCTACTCCCTCCTGTTGCTGCAAGATGGTGGTTTCCATAAGATGCTAGTCTTCGATAGGACTAGGCCTTCTCTCTATTCTGGCATTTCTGCAGCCCAGTCCACATATACAACCTTCCTTTGATAATGTTGTATATGTAGTGTAGATCCTTGCTTGCGAGTACTTTGGATGAGTACTCACGGTTGCTTTGCTCCCCCTTTTCCCCTTTTCTTCTTCTTTCCGGTTGATGCAACCAGATGTCGGAGCCCAGGAGCCAGATGCCACCGCCAATGCCTACTACTACGTGGAGACCACTGACGACCAGGAGTAGTTAGGAGGATCCCAGGCAAGAGGCCTGCGCCTCTTTCGATCTGTATCCGAGTTTGTGCTAGCCTTCTTAAGGCAAACTTGTCTAACTCATGTCTATACTCAGATATTGTTGCTTGTGCTGACTCTTGTGTAATCGAGCTTATGTATTCGAGCCCTCGAGGCCCCTGGCTTGTAATATAAAGCTTATATTATTTTAATTGGTGTCTAGAGTTGAATTGTGATATCTTCCCGTGAGTCCTTGATCTTGATCGTACACATTTGCGTGTATGATTAGTGTACGATTGAATCGAGGGCGTCACATACATCAAGTGAATCACGTGATATCCCATTGTCACCACAGATACGCACGGCAAGACATACATCAAGTGTTCTCAAGTCATTAAAGATTCAATCCGATAAGATTACTTCAAAGGGAAAACTCAATCCATTACAAGAGAGTAGAGGGGGAGAAGCAACATAAGATCCTACTATAATAGCAAAGCTCACGATACATCAAGATCGTGCCAAATCAAGAACACGAGAGAGAGAGAGAGAGAGAGAGAGAGATCAAACACATAGCTACTGGTACATACCCTCAGCCCCTAGGGTGAACTACTCCCTCCTCATCATGGAGAGCGCCGGGATGATGAAGATGGCCACCGGTGAGGGTTCCCCCCTCCGGCAGGGTGCCGGAACAGGGTCCCGATTGGTTTTTGGTGGCTACAGAGGCTTGCGGCGGCGGAACTCCCGATCTATTCTCGTCTCCGGAAGTTTTAGGGTACGTGGGTATATATGGGTGAAAGAAGTACGTCGGTGGACCTCCGGCCTGTCCACGAGGTAGGGGGCGCGCCCTAGGGGGGTGGGCGCGCCCCCCAACCTCGTGGGCAGCTCGGGACTTCCCTGGTGAGCTTCCGGTACTCCTTGGGCTTCTTCTGGTCCAAAAATAAGTTCCGTGGAGTTTCAGGACAATTGGACACCGTATGATATTCCTTTTCTTTGAAATACTGAAATAGGCAAAAAAAACAGCAATTCTGGGCTGGGCCTCCGGTTAATAGGTTAGTCCCAAAAATAATATAAAAGTGGATAATAAAGCCCAATATTGTCCAAAACAGTAGATAATATAGCATGGAGCAATCAAAAATTATAGATACGTTGGAGACGTATCTGGCATCCCCAAGCTTAATTCATGCTCGTCCTCGAGTAGGTAAATGATAAAAAAAGAATTTTCGATGCGGAGTGCTACTTGGCATAATTTCAATGTAATTCTTCTTAATTGTGGTATGAATATTCAGATTCGAAAGATTCAAGACAAAAGTTTAATATTGACATAAAAATAATAATACTTCAAGCATACTAACAAAACAATTATGTCTTCTCAAAATAACATGGCCAAAGAAAGTTATCCCTACAAAATCATATAGTCTGGCTATGCTCTATCTTCACCACACAAAATATTTAAATCATGCACAACCCCGATGACAAGCCAAGCAATTGTTTCATACTTTTAGGTGTTCTCAAACTTTTTCAATCTTTACGCAATACATGAGCGTGAGCCATGGATATAGCACTATATGTGGAATAAAATGGTGGTTGTGGAGAAGACAAAAGAGGGGAAGATAGTTTCACATCAACTAGGCGTATCAACGGGCTATGGAGATGCCCATTAATAGATATCAATGTGAGTGAGTAGGGATTGCCATGCAACGGATGCATTAGAGCTATAAGTATATGAAAGCTCAACAAAAGAAACTAAGTGGGTGTGCATCCAACTCGCTTGCTCACGAAGACCTAGGGCAATTTGAGGAAGCCCATCATTGGAATATACAAGCCAAGTTCTATAATGAAAAATTCCCACCAGTATATGAAAGTGACAACATAGGAGACTCTCTATCATGAAGATCACGGTGCTACTTTGAAGCACAAGTGTGGTAAAAGGATAGTAGCATTGCCCCTTCTCTCTTTTTCTCTCATTTTTTTGTTTGGTCCTTTTCTATTTTTTATGGCCTCTTTTTTTTTAATTTTCGTCCTGAGTCTCATCCCGACTTGTGGGGGAATCATAGTCTCCATCATCCTTTCCTCACTGGGACAATGCTCTAATAATGATGATCATCACACTTTTATTTACTTACAACTCAATAATTACAACTCGATACTTAGAACAAAATATGACTCTATATGAATGCCTCCGGCGGTGTACCGGGATACGCAATGAATCAAGAGTGACATGTATGAAAGAATTATGAATGGTGGCTTTGCCACAAATACGATGTCAACTACATGATCATGCAAAGCAATATGACAATGATGAAGCGTGTCATAATAAACGGAACGGTGGAAAGTTGCATGGCAATATATCTCGCAATGGCTATGGAAATGCCATAATAGGTAGGTATGGTGGCCGTTTTGAGGAAGGTTTATGGTGGGTGTATGATACCGGCGAAAAGTGCATGGTATTAGAGAGGCTAGCAATGGTGGAAAAAAGAAGGGTGTGTATAATCCATTGACTCAACATTAGTCATAAAGAACTCATATACTTATTGCAAAAATCTACAACTTGTCAAAGCAAAGTATTACGCGCATGCTCCTAGGGGGATAGATTGGTAGGAAAAGACCATCGCTCGTCCTCGACCGCCACTCATAAGGAAGACAATCAATAAATAAATCATGCTCCGACTTCATCACATAACGGTTCACCATACGTGCATGCTACGGGAATCACAAACTTTAACACAAGTGTTTCTCAAATTCACAACTACTCAACTAGCATGACTCTAATATTACTACCTCCATATCTCAAAACAATTATCAAGCATTAAACTTTTCTTAGTATTCAACGCACTCAAAAGAAAGTTTTACAAATCTTGTATGCTTAGCATATTAGGATTATTTAAGCAAATTACCATGCTATTTAAGACTCTCAAAATAATATAAGTGAAGCATGAGAGTTCATCTATTTCTTCTAAATAAAACCACCATTGTGCTCTAAAAGATATAAGTGAAGCACTAGAGCAAACAACAAACTACTCCAAAAGATATCAGTGAAGATCAATGAGTAGTCGAATAATTATACAACCATGTGAAGACTCTCCCATTTAAGAATTCCAGATCTTGGTATTTTATTCAAACAGCAAGCAAAGATAAATAAAACTACATTGCAAGGATAGCACAACTCATGTGAAGAAGCAAAAACTTAGGTTCAACCGATACTAACCGATAGTTGTTGAAGAAGAAAGGTGGGATGCCAACGGGGGCATCCCCAAGCTTAGATGCTTGAGACTTCTTGAAATAATATCTTGGGGTGCCTTGGGAATCCCCAAGATTGAGCTTTTGTGTCTCCTTAATTCCTTTTATATCTAGGTTTCCTAAATCTCAAAAGCTTTATCCACACAAAACTCAACAAGGACTCGTGAGATAAGTTAGCATACACCAATGCAAAAAACCTTATCGTACTATACTGTAGCAAATCACTAAAATTATTATTCAACATTGCATACTGAATGCCTCTGCATATATTTAATAGTCCTATCCTCAAATAGAATCATCAAACAAGCAAACATATGCAAACAATGCAAACATAACAGCAATCTGCCTAAACAGGACAGTCTGTAAAGTGTGCAGCAAGATCCATACTTCCCTAGATCCAAAAATTATGAAATAAAATTCCCAATGTAGTAAATTTATCAGATCTTATTATGCAAAAGATTTCAACATTTTATCACATTCTGACTTTTCTAGGGAATTTTTGCAACAGCGGTAAACTTTCTGTTTTCAAACAGCAACATGCATACTTGCAAAATAAGCATGGCAAAAGCTATCCTTGACATTTTTATTGAAACTAAAGATGAAAAACATTAATCTAAATGACAGCAAGCAAATACTAAGAAAAGGAAATGACGCTCCAAGCAAAACAAATATCATGTGGTGAATAAAAATATAGCTCCAAGTAAAGTTACCGATGAACGAAGACGAAAGAGGGGATGCCTTCTGGGGCATCCCCAAGCTTAGGCTCTTGTTTGTCCTTGAATATTACCTTGGGGTGCCTTGGGAATCCCCAAGCTTACGCTCTTTCCACTCATTATTCCATAGTCCATCGAATCTTTACCAAAAACTTGAAAACTTCACGACACAAAACTTAACAGAAAACTCGTAAGCTCCGTTAGCGAAAGAAAACAAAACACTACTTCATGGTACTGTAATGAACTCATTATTTATTTATATTGGTGTTAAACCTTCTGTATTCCAACTTCTCTATTATAAACTATTTTACTAGCCATAGAGTCATCAAAATAAGCAAGCAACACAATGAAAACAGAATCTGACAAAAACAGAACAGTTTGTAGTAATCTGTATCAAACGTATACTTACGGAACTACAAAAATTCTAAAATAAGTTGGTGGAACTGAGTAATTTGTCTAGTAATCATCTGAAAAAAGAATCAACTAAATAGCACTCTCCAGTAAAAAGTTTTAACTAATCTCATGAGCGCTAATGTTTCTGTTTTTTACAGCATGATCCTAAAGACTTCACCCAAGTCTTCCCAAAGGTTCTACTTGGCACAAACACTAACTGAAACATAAAACCACATCTAAACAGAAGCTAGATGGATTATTTATTCCTAAACAGAACCAAAAAGCAAGAAACAAAAATAAAATTGGGTTGCCTCCCAACAAGCGCTATCATTTAATGCCCCTAGCTAGGCATGATGATTTCAATGATGCTCACATAAAAGATAAGGATTGGAACATAAAGAGAGCATCATGAAGAATATTACTAGCACATTTAAGTCTAACCCACTTCCTATGCATAGGGATTTTATGAGCAAATGACTTACGGGAACAAGAATCAACTTGCATAGGAAGGTAAAACAAACACAACCTCAAGATTTTAAGCACATAGAGAGGAAACTTGATATTATTGCAATTCCTACAAGCATACATTCTTCCCTCATAATAATTTTCAGTAGCATCATGAATGAATTCAACAATATAACCAGAACCTAAAGCATTCTTTTCATGATCTACTTGCATAGAAATTTTACTACTCTCCACATAAGCAAAAGTCTTCTCATTCAGAATAGTGGGAGCAAACTCAACAAAATAACTATTATGTGAATGAAAATTAAGATCAAGATGACAAGTTTCGTGGTTATCATTATTCTTTATAGCATACGTGTCATCACAATATTCATCATAGATAGGAGGCATGCTTTCATCATAATAAATTTTCTCATCAAAACTTGGGGGATAAAAAATGTCATTTTCGTCAAACATAGAATCCCCAAGCTTGTGGCTTTGCATATCATTAGCATCATGGATATTCAAGGAGTTTGTACTAACAACATTGCAATGATGCTCATCATTCAAATATTTAGTGCCAAATATTTTAATGCATTCTTCTTCTAACACTTTGGCACAATTTTCCTTTCCATCATAATCACGAAAGATATTAAAAAGATGAAGCGTAAGAGGTAAACTCAATTCCATTTTTTATAATTTTCTTTTATAGACTAAACTAGTGATAAAACAAGAAACAAAAAGATTCGATTGCAAGATCTAAAGATATACCTTCAAGCACTCACCTCCCAACAACGGCGCCAAAAGAGCTTGATGTCTACTACACAACCTTCTTCTTGTAGACGTTGTTGGGCCTCCAAGTGCAGAGGTTTGTAGGACAGAGAAAATTTCCTCAAGTGGACGACCTAAGGTTTATCAATCCGTGGGAGGCGAGGATGAAGATGGTCTCTCTCAAGCAACCCTGCAACCAAATAACAAAGAGTCTCTTGTGTCCCCAACACACCCAATACAATGGTAAATTGTATAGGTGCACTAGTTCGGTGAAGAGATGGTGATACAAGTGCAATATGGATGGTAGATATAAGTTTTTGCAAACTGAAAATATATAAACAGCAAGGTAACAAGTAATAAAAGTGAGCGTAAACGGTATTTCAATGCTAGGAAACAAGGCCTAGGGTTCATACTTTCACTAGTGCAAGTTCTCTCAACAATAATAACATAGTTGGATCATATAACTATCCCTCAACATGAAACAAAGAGTCACTCCAAAGTCACTAATAGTGGAGAACAAACGAAGAGATTATGGTAGGGTACGAAACCACCTCAAAGTTATTCTTTCCAATCAATCTGTTAGGCTATTCCTATAAGTGTCACAAACAGCCCTAGAGTTCGTACTAGAATAACACCTTAAGACACAAATCAACCAAAACCGTAATGTCACCTAGATACTCCAATGTCACCTCAAGTATCCGTGGGTATGATTATACGATATGCATCACACAATCTCAGATTCATCTATTCAACCAACACATAGAACCTCAAAGAGTGCCCCAAAGTTTCTACCGGAGAATCACGACGAAAACGTGTGCCAACCCCTATGCATAGGTTCATGGAACCCGCAAGTTGATCACCAAAACATACATCAAGTGAATCACGTGATATCCCATTGTCACCACAGATACGCACGGCAAGACATACATCAAGTGTTCTCAAGTCATTAAAGACTCAATCCGATAAGATTACTTCAAAGGGAAAACTCAATCCATTACAAGAGAGTATAGGGGGAGAAGCAACATAAGATACAACTATAATAGCAAAGCTCGCGATACATCAAGATCGTGCAAATCAAGAACACGAGAGAGAGATCAAACACATAGCTATCGGTACATACCCTCACCCGAGGGTGAACTAATCCTCCTCGTCATGGAGAGCGCCGGATGATGAAGATGGCCACCGTGAGGGTTCCTCCGGAAGGGTGCTGAACAGGTCCCGATTTGTTTTGGTGGCTACAAAGGCTTGCGGCGGAACTCCCGATCTATTCTCGCCTCCGGAAGTTTTAGGGTACGTGGGTATATATGGGTGAAAAAGTACGCGGTGGACCTCCGGGCTGTCCACGAGGCAGGGGGCGCGCCTAGGGGTGGGCGCGCCCCACCTCGTGGGCAGCCCGACTCCCCGGTGAGCTTCCCAGACCGTGGGCTTCTTCGTCCAAAAATAAGTTCCGTGGAGTTTCAGTCAATTGACTCCATTTGATATTCCTTTTCTTCAAACACTGAAATAGGCAAAAGACATCAATTCTGGGCTGGGCCTCCGGTTAATAGGTTACTCCCAAAAATAATATAAAAGTGGATAATAAAGCCCAATATTGTCCAAAATAGTAGATAATATAGAATGGAGCAATAAAAAATTATAGATACGTTGGAGATGTATCACATAACAACTCGAGGCAGCGGGACCTCTACTGGTAGCGGAACAACGAACGACGATGATGGACTCCAATCCGCAGGGAATCTAGCTGGAACGTTTATCCTAGCTCGCGAACCCAGGAACCACACCAAACAAGCAAGCAAACCAGGCACGACCTGTAAACTGGCATGACACGCCAAGTCAGTACATTGAATGTACTTGCAAGCTCACAATAAATCAAAAGCAGTCAAGACAAACAACAGCATGGCATTAGCAAGTTAAAGCAATCATGAACATGATACTAATAGAACAACATGGCATGCACAACTGAACATGATACAACTTTAGCATGGCATGATCATATGAACATGATGACACTACATGTAACAGGTTAACATATCATGCACCAACTTACTCTTATTTGGTGGTTACCTCGTAACCATCTCATGCATCAACTTACCAACCTCGGTATCCATGATACCATTGTGATCATCTTGCGATCACATAACGATCAACCAACTTTGGTATCCATGATACCTCCGTGATCCTCTCTCGATCACAACTAATCTCTTTTGCATCAACGAACCGGGGTTATTATTAAGTAAGCTATTATTATTGTTGGTTCATAGTGTGACCGACTATGAACTGGGCCCTTATCCGCGGGCACGACTATCGATAGATTTAACACACACTCTGCAGAGGTTAGTACACTGTACCCACACCACAGAACCCATGGCCTCGCACTCCCATTCGGGTGGATCAACGACGTTCCAACAAAACCGATCTATTGCCCATGACACTCTCCCGGCCACTCCGACCAACTCCCCTCTAGGTTAAGTCATGGGTGGCCCCGTGTCTACCAAAGACACATAACGGCCACCGTCGTGGCAAAACATAAACGGTCCCAAACGGGGACAAGGATCCATACAACAACAACGGGTACACAAGGTTCATGTCCGCCTACCTGATCAGGGTAGCACGCGCCCATAACCTTCCCTCATTGGACGCACCGGCGAGAGGCATGACAATAGACCCAGTTAGGACCTTCCCATAAAAGGCAAATGTGGTTGCACTGGTCAGCTCGATTCAGTGGCACCATGACTCAGCCAACAAATGTTCAAGTTCATTATTATCCGGTTAAACTTGAATGCAAGAAGCTGAGCCATAGAAAAATAACATGATGCAACAACAAAGCATGACATCAACATAAGCATGGAGGTGCAACATAATCATCGAGCATAACCACAATGAATCATATATCCAAATGAGCATGACATACTGACGAGCATAATCATAACACTACACAGAGCATAGCATGACTACTAGCATCATGAATAAATACCATGCAAGAACATATCAAGAACACTACCAAGTAAGCATGTAACCAACTAGATGCAAAAGAACATGCCTAACCACGGTTCTGGATATCAAACGGTAAACATGCATCAGACTGAACATCACTACTACCAGCATGTACTACTACTACCAAGCATGACATGTGAACATGATACTAGCAAGTAGTACAAGATAACAAGATGCATCGGAACACAGCATGAAGGTGAACATGAATCCACGAGCATAACCGAAATAACGACAGAAGTAGCAAAAAACAGACAGATAACGCTCAAACTTTTATTAAATATTCAAGTAGCAACCATGGCTATTGCATGGCTATCATGCAAGTGGCTGTTGTGGCTTGCCTGGGGGTGATGGAGACTCCGGGAAGAAATGTGGTGAAGCCGCGGAGCGAAACACCGGACGTCTTCTCTCTCGAAGGGGGCTGATAAGGGCAAGGGCATCATGGTCATTTTAACAGTGTGAACACCTTATGAAAATGGCACCAAGAGAAAGAGCTCGACAATACGAAGACGTGAGCATTGGTTTCACCTCAATCGGAGTTACGGCCGCGAAGTTATGAGGTGTAGAAGTTGAGGGACTAATCTGTAAAAGTTATATTCACAGAGAGGTCCCTGGCGGCTGAAACAGAAAACTGATTGTATAAGAAGACGTTTATAGAATAGAGGTAACGCATCTCGATCCGCAGTACAAGGTAATATGCTTTCAGCGTACTGAAAGCGCATTCTAGGAAATGAGCCTCCACTTACGTGACATGGCGAGGCGGGGTCAACGCGCAGCCTTTGACAGGTGGCGTCGGGAGGCGATGCGGGGCCCACCTAGCCTCGTCTTCTTCCTCCTCTCCCTGCCCCTGATGGAAACAGAGGAGGGAGCAGGGGAGGGCGCTGCCGGCGACGGGCCGGCCGGCTCCGGCCACCTCTGGCCGAGCGGGAGGCACCGGCGAGCTCGGACCGGCGCGTCGCCTCCGTTCTGGCGCAGCACGTGCGCCGGGGAGGAGCGGAGCTGCAGCGGCACGGCGAGGCAGAGAGCCAGGGCGGCGGCGGCCTGACTAGGGGGCGCGCGCCCAAGGTGGCTCTGGCGACAAGCTGAGGGCACGGGGAGGTTCTACGGCGAGTGGGGGAGTTGCTGGAGAGGTCAGGGAGTGGAGGGGAGACTCGGGCAGCCGGAATCAAGAGGAGGCCGAGAGGTGGAGGCGGCAGCCGAACATGGAGGCCGCGGCCACGGTGCACTCCGGCGAGGGGAGAGTGGATGGGGAGGACCGCCGAGAGGATAGGAGTGCGGTGATGGAGGTGGAACGGAGAAAGGAGGGCTAGGCTCGCCGGAAACAAGACGAACTCCGGCGATGGCCACGGTGGTCTGAGGAAGAAACGGCGAGATTGGGCAACTCTGGTGAGCAAATGAGGCGAGGAGGAGAGCTGTGAGCTGCGGAAGGACTCGGGCGCTCCTTATATAGCCGCGGAGGAGGATTCTAGAGCTCACGAATGAGCTCAGGCTGTGCTCTAATGGAGGACAGAGGACGGACGCGTCATGGGCACGGCGATGACGACCTCACCACAGCGATTCAGGGCGGGGCCGCGATGCGGAACGATGCAGACGCGCACGGGTGAGCTACCAGACATGAAATGGACGTGAGAGGCTGAGGAAATCGACGGGAACAGCGGCGACAACGTGCCAGAGCACGAGCTTGGCTAGTCGCGACCCGTGGTCACCGCGTGAACTGGCATACGCGGTGCCAGGTGATCGGCCACATCATGTCTAGCAGGTAGACCATGCTACTCTGAGTCCAAATGAAGCAACAATTCGGTCCAGGGGTGTCGGTGTCAAAACCGGCAGATCTCGGGTAGGGGTCCTGAACTGTGCGTCTAAGGATCGAAGGTAACAAGAGACGCGGGACACGATGTTACCCATGTTCGGGCCCTCTTAATGGACGTAATCCCCTACTTCCTGATTGATTGACTTTGATGAGTACAGGGGTTAGAAGAGTTGATCTACCTCGAGATCGTAATGGCTAAACCCTAGATGTCTAGCTTGTATGTTTCGCGATAGCCTCTACGGACTAAACCCCCCGGTTTATATAGGCACCGGAGGGGACTAGGGTTGTACAAAGTCGGTTTACAGAGGAAGGAAACTACACATCCGGACGCCAAGCTTGCCATCCACGCAAAAGGAGAGTCCCATCCAGACACGGGACAATGCCTTCTATCTTGTATCTTCACGGCCCGTCAGGCCGGCCCATGTCACATAGGCCCAAGACTCCCTCAGTAGCCCCCGAACTTGCCTTCAATGACGACGTGGTATCCGGCTTCGTGTCTTCGGCTTTGCAAGGCGGGTTCTCCATTGTCCTTCACATAGTTCGACTTTTACATTAAATGCCATATCCTTCAGCTTCTGTGCTGCCGTCGCCTCGGCTTCCACGTGTCAAACGAACACGAAGGGTCCAAGTATTTTTTACAGATAACCCCTTGACCACGTAGGGAAGGCGTCTATTTAAAGAGATTGAATCTCAAATGACATTCCTCATCAGGCGAAAATCCTTAGAGCTTGCCATAGGAGACCATCCAAACATGGCTGGCGCTCCTAGTTCTTCCTCGTGCCCCCACGGCCCTAAAAAGGTGATTGGGAGAGCTGCTCGGTATCCCGCGCCCAGTTGACCAAGCTTCAGACGCAGGGATATCTCCCTCCCTCGGATCTAGTCCCCGTTCGGGCGGGATTAACTTCCATCAACGGCGAAGCCCTCGCGGAGAACTTTTCCAATCCTACTAAAGGGGAGCGGGTGTGCTTTGTTTCCTTCCTGCTGAGAGGCGTAGGATTTCCGATCCACCCTTTCCTCAGAGGTCTCTTGGAGTATTACGGCCTCCAATAGCATAATCTCACGCCGGGCTCCATCCTGCACATCGCGGGATTCGTTGCTCTTTGCGAGCTGTTCCTAGGCTACGAGGCCCATTTTGAGTTGTGGAGAACATTTTTCTGCCTCATCCCCCGCTCCCAAAATGGATCCATATTCGACGTGGGCGGCGCCGAAGTATGGCGCATACCCGGAACATGATACCTGCCGGCACTCCGAAGAAGGCTTCCGAGGAGTGGCCCTCGGAACGGTTCTACATCGAAGACGTTGTTCTCCCGGACCCAATCCAGTGCGGTCTTCCCGAATTCTCCAATGCTCCTTTAAAGAAGCACGCCAGCTGCCGCCCCCGAAGCCTCGAGGAAGAAGACAGTGCGGAGATTAAGAGGCTAGTGAGCAAGATCAGAATACTCGCCCACTCCGGACTGTCCATAATCAAGGTAATGGCGATTTCCATAACGCGATGCGTTCAACCACTCCAATCCAGAGGGATCCCATGTGGCATTACAACGGGGAGGACGACGCGTCACGCTGTGGGCGCAAGGGTCGGAACAATTTTTCGGCCTTGGCTGCCATGTTGGCTGATCTTTTCAAAGAGGAGAAGGAATACTTCACTCGCCTTAAATGCCGAGAAGGTTTCTGCATGTATAACCCCATTGACTGGGTAAGTTTTTGATCATAGGCCTCGCTCAATCTTTTTTCTTAGTTATGTTTAGTCGAAATTAATCCGGCCACCTCTAACAGGAATGGCGAAAAGTTGTCGTGGGATCTCATGCCTCGCCCCGCAAATGGGAGGACCATATTCGAGACCGGATCCCGGATTTGAGGAAGATATATATATATATATATATATATATATATATATATATATATATATATATATATATATATATATATATATATATATATATATATATATATATATATATATATATATATATAACTCAAGGAGGGAGTCTTTTATCAGAAGAGCTACGATGGCACGGAGGTAGCCATTATAGCCGATTACCCCGGCCTTCTTCCCTCGTCCCATGTAAGTACTCAGGAGGCATACGTTCAAAAAGAGTTTTCCCCTTGCACCTCACCCACCGCATTGTATCGTGCTCCCAAGGGGCAACGCTCGTCCCATCGAACTGCGACATAGGCGCCCTCTAAGAAGACAACGCTTGCGCAGGGCGAGTCTTTGAAAAGAAAAGCAAACGACGACGCTGCCGAGCTTTCTCCTTCATCAAAGAGGTATAATTTTTTTACATGCACTCAGTGGGTAGACCAGACTGTGACATTTCCTTCTGTGCCATATTGTAGGAGGAGAATACGCCGGACTATATCCGGAGACTTGGCCGGCCATGCGCAGGCTAATCCGGCCTCAAACCCTACTACAAGGACTGGGGTTGAAACGGGCGCAATGCCGGATTGTCATCTCCCAGAGGATTCGGATAATGTATCCGTCACCAACTCCGAAGTGGAGAGTGTGATGAATCATCGGCGGTGAGAGCGGCTATGCGCGACCTGAATTTCACCGAAGAGGCATTCAACGCTT
Source organism: Aegilops longissima (assembly GCA_021605205.1). Classification (NCBI taxonomy): domain Eukaryota; kingdom Viridiplantae; phylum Streptophyta; class Magnoliopsida; order Poales; family Poaceae; genus Aegilops; species Aegilops longissima. Next base: position 579,427,714 of record CM038681.1, read on the forward strand.
TCAGCTCAGCAGATGCATACATCCGAGCTGCTCGGGACGTGTCGGATTTCAGGTTCCAGCAAAACCCTCGAGGTTCGAACACTAGGGTGCGCATGAAGATCTCTCTCTCCCTCACAGGCTCGCTCGCTCAACGATCCACGACCTAACTCAACGAACTCGAAGAACACGGGGACACAAGATTTATACTGGTTCGGGCCACCGATGCGGTGTAATACCCTATTCCTGTGTGGTGTGGTGGATTGCCTCTTGAGGGCTGAGGATGAACAGGTACAAGGGGAAGAACAGCCTCCTGAGGAGAGGTGTTCTTGTGCTCGGTGAACGTGTGGATGTGAGGATGGAATGGTTCCTGTCCAAGATGTGTCCCCCTTCTACGTTGGTGGCTAGTCCTATTTATAGAGGCCCTGGTCCTCTTTCCAAATATTGAGCGGGAAGGGATCCCACAACGGCCAAGTTTGAAGGGGGACAACTAGTACAAGCTATCCTGACAAAAGTAGTCTTCGCCTGCCAAAGGCTCTGGTGGTGACGCCGTCTTGGGCTCCACGGTGACCTCTGTCCTGCTGGTCTTGGTCTCATTGCACCGGTATGGAAACCTTTGCCTGATGCCTCGGGACTCCTCGCCTGTGCTTGCCTCTCTAGCACCAAAGAGGAAACGATGACACTGCGCACGCTGGCGCCCGCCTGGCCTTGGTCGTCATGGCTCACGTCACGCGCTCCTAGCGAGGTGCCCCTTGCCTTGATCTCTCCGCCCCTCGCGAGCCAGCCTGGTGAGGCCACCCCCGAGGAGGTCTTGCATCGTCCGCCTCGTGAGGCTTGGCCCCTCGTGAGGGTCTTGAGTGTTTGCTGGTGAAGATGGTCCGTACGGGCCGCTGGTGGAGCCACGCCGTGGGCCGCAGGAAGGCAAGTCTGGGGACCCCCATTCCCAGAACGCGGACAGTATCCCCCGGGCCCAAGGCGCGCTCGGACTTGGCTTCGAGGCGAAGCCAATGGGCAAGTGCGGAGCGCCGCGGGCCCCAACAGCCTGCGGCCTTGATTGATGCATGGCGACTGACGGGAAGTGGGCGTCTCCACTTCCCCACGCAGCCTTGATACCCGCCTGGCTAGGGGGCCACCGTGATCTACATAGCTATTCCCTCATTGCTGGCGGCGCACTCCTCCAACTCTTCCGCCTCCTCGAAACTCAGCCTCTCCTCCCAATCCGACCCGAGCTCAGTCCTTTCCATCGCCGTGAAGCCGAATCAAACGGAGAAAGGAAAGAAGTCCCTGTCCTCGGCCGCACCACCTCCGGACATTGGGCCTGCCGTTGGTCGATCGCTGGTACTCAACCAGGAGGCTATGGACAAGGTCCGCCCGGCGCTCGCCACCGGCTTTAACGAATGGGGAGGAACGGTGGCCTGGCCTGCCTCCAGAGCTTCTATCGACAAGACAGCCACCGAGGTCCAATTCTTCATCGACGCCCTGTGGGCTGGCCTAGTTCCTCCCTTCTCCGCCTTCTTCAACGCCGTGCTCTCCCACTATCAGATCCATATGTTGCACCTGGATCCCCAATCAGTCTCCCTGCTTGCCGTTTTTGCCTTTGTCTGCGAGGCCATGGTGGACATTGCCCCTTTCGTGGCCCTCCTGCGTCATTTCTTCTCGCTGCACCTGATCGACCCTCGGCAGTGCTCAGGGTGCCTAAGCTTCCAGGCTGTGGCGGCGACGGCCGGCTCGAGGATTTACTTTGAACTCCCGCCGTCCGCGAGCAGGTTTCGGACACGGTGGGTGTATGTGGACGTCAGAGTGCTCACCCCTCTGCTCTCACCTCCGTCGGCGCCCGCCGTTTCCAACTCCGGTTGGGGCCACGAGAGGCTCGCTGACCCACGCCTTGCCTTCGTCTGGCTCCGGCTGAAGAGGCTGAAGGATCTTGGCGTGACTACGCCCATGGTGGTGAAGGAGTTCATCCGGCGCCGCGTCGCTCCGCTTTAGCGCCATTCTCGGCCGATGTGGGCCTTGCTCAGCAGCAAGGACCGCATAGACTTCATGAGTTCGGGCTTCCCATTGAGGCGCGACGAACGGTGCTCGAGGTCCTGACGGGCGACCCGTCGCCAGTCGACATGCCAGAGAAGGGTTGTCTCTTATACCGCTGCTCGAACAAGGTGGAGTTCGCGGAGCAGATGCCCCCTTTCGATGAGTGGGGGCTGCGTCCAGCCAGTCTTGAAGGGCCCCACGAGAACCCTGTCTCCATGGTCCCCCTCCTTACCGCCAGCGCCGAACTTGCCCCAAGAGTGGATGCAGGGGGCGAGCACTGCTGGAGGCTGGAGGCGCGAGTGATGAGGCGTCGACACCGCTCTAGGCTCCCGAGGTGCCATCCCCGGGAGCCCGTGACTCTTGCCTTGGGGTGGCAGCTGAGGGGGCGACGCAATCCGCTGCTCTTGAGGCCGAAGCTTCCAAGGTCTCCGCAGGTCATATGAGGCGGAGCCCGAGGGCTCCCCTCAGCCCAGCACTCCCAAGGTCGTCTCCTCGGGCGCCACACCAGCTGTGCCCCATGCTGGTTGCCGCATCCCACGCTTCAGCCGGCTCCGTCTGTACTTCGATGTGCTCTGCAAGAGGAAAGGTCTCCAAGCTGCAGGAGTGATGCCTTCCGGCCGTTGAAGCAGAGGAAGTATATCGCCATAGACGAGTGAGTACCTTATCTTTGTAATTTGTCGAGTGCTGCTTCCCCTCCTGATAGTGGCTCCTCAGGGTCTCTTCTGCTAAAGCCGCAAAGTCTCCCGAGAAGCAACCTCCTCCTGCCTCGAATCCCCCGCTGGCCTTGAGCGTCCCAAGCCATCATACCGCCTCGGCGCGAGGTCGGCCGGAGAGGCAAACTCGCTAGCCTGGCGCCTCGAGCCCGCGTCTTTGCCGTCTCTCCTTCGTGGCCTCGCTTGGGGTGTGGCAAGCGAGCCGAGGGCTCCTCCTCTGGTTATGGACGGCGGCTGGATGGCTTCGATCCTGGCTTCTTCTTCGAGCAACGGGCCTCAACCCATCCGGGCCCCTGCTGGAGCCCGGTCGGCGACCGAGGAGGCGCCAAACCCTAGCCCCCTGCAGAAAGGGGGTGAGCCGCTCCGGATCCTGTCGGCAACCCCCGCTGTGGAGGACAGACCCGGTCGTGCGCTTAAGTTCGTGCACGAGCGGAGTGTCGTCCGCCACGGGCTCTTTTTGGAGGCAATGGTTGCAATGAGCCGGCTCGACGGAGAACTAGTGGATGTTGACGCGCTCCTTGAAGCCGGGGGTCTCCGGCTGGTGGAGGAGTGGCATCAACTGAAGGTGGGTATCAACCTTGGGCGCCTTCAGCGTGAGCGTGCCAATGCGAAGGCCGAGGCATCCTTGGCAACCTCGCGCGAGGCCAGCGCCCGAGCCTTGGAGGAGGCCAGGGAGGCAAACTGTCGCCGCGCGATCACCGAGGAGCACAGGCGGGAGCTCCTGGCCTTGAGCGCCTCCTGGGAGTAGCAGGTGGAGGAGCGCAGAGCCGCCTTAGCGTCGATGAAGGGCGCACTGCCCGACGAGGAGGAGATCTTGAGGCGCGAAGAAGCACTGCTGCTGGAGGCCATGTAGCGTAGCCTTGAGCTCGAGCGGCTGGAGACGAGTGAGCACAAGGTTGCCCTGACGGAAGATGCTGCCAGCGCGCGCGAGGCCAGGATCCATGAAGAAGTTGACCATAGGGTGGCGAAGGCTTGCGAGGGTCTCGCTAATGAGTGCGCCCTGAAGCTGAAGTTCTTGGAAGCCGAAGCTGAGGGCAGAACCGCTTCCCTCTGATCGAAGCTGAATGAAGCGGAGCAGTGTGAGAAGGCCGCCGCCGCGGCCCTGGTCTCCATTCAGACCGAGTTGGCCTGCGCCCGTGCTGAGCTGCTCCCGCTCCAGCGGCGAGTTGCAGACGCCGAGTCCCTTGTGCAGCAGAGCAGGGAAGAGGCGCTCCGCCGGCAGACGTTGTTGCGCGAGCATACTCTGATGCTCCGGGAGCTCAGGACGAGGGCCAACTTGGCACTCGGCACCATCTGCAACGAGCACGCCCCTCATCCTCATGCCGAGGACTATGCCGGTCATCTCTGTTTCCTCATCGATGTTGTGATGCGCCTGGAGGACCGAGCCGAGAGGGCTCCGAGCTTGTCGAGGAAAAGAGCCGGGGCCTCCTAGGATGCGCGTTCTCCCGTGTCTTCAGCCATCTTTAGAATGCCGACGCTAACTTCGACTTCGACGCCGCCATCGCCCCAGTGCCCGGAGTTATCCGGGACAACCTGGCATGCTAGGTGGATGATAACATGGACACTCTGGTCAGGGCCTTTGATACCAAGGACAACGAGGCTAACTTCGACTTCGACGCCGCCATCGCCCCAGTGCCCGGAGTTATCCGGGACAACCTGGCATGCTAGGTGGATGATAACATGGACACTCTGGTCAGGGCCTTTGATACCATGGACAACGAGGCCATGGTCGTGGCGAACGAAGGCGGCGCAGTTGATGATGGTGAAGATGATTCGAGCGATAGTGTCGGCGGCATGCACGAGAGCGACTCGGACGATGTTGCGAGCGACATGTCTGACCGAGCTCGCGCTCCTCTGTTTTGACCCTGCACGCAAAGACTTGGATATGGCCCCGCGGGATGTGAGAGCATTTTGATGGGGGGGGGCAGCCCCTATGTGTATAAATTGATGTTCTACTCTTCCATTTCCCGTCTTAAAACCAAACCTGGGACGTGCTTCCGCAAGTTTGCGGGCTCCTGAGCAGAGTTGTCATTGCGATTCATCTTGAGCTACCTGGTCTTGTGTTGGTTGTGGGGCCGTTGGCACGCCTTTCTCCTGAGGTAAACCACTAGGGGTCCGTGGCCCTGAACCTCCTGAGCAGCATGCGACCCTGCTGTGGGGAGCCTGACCAGGGGCGCCCTGCTGACCGCGGCAGGATGTGTATGCGGAAATTTTGCGGAGCATACGCTCTTGCCCCGAGGGGGTCCTGTCGAGGTAGAGTAGACCCGCCTGGTGGGATCGGCCGTCCAGCCCCCGGGATGAAGGGCTCGAGGCGCGTGCCTTGAAAACGAGATACGCGACTAGAAAGCGATAGAACCAGCAGAAAACAAAGGAACCCCCCATTTTTTGGCAACGAGAAAGGCTTCAAATTCAATCTGAAAGGGCAACAAACCAGGTTACAAAGAAAAGAGAGAAGGAAGCAAATAGCCGCGTCTGGCACCTAGCTAGTCTTCTTGTCTTCGAGTCTTCTCACCAGCGCGGAGCATAGTGCTTCCACTAGGACGTGGGCGGGAGCCCCCGAGGCCCGAGGGCGGCACTCCGGAGACTCCGGGGCATGTACAACCCCACTCATTATTACGTGAGAGTGTCACGAGCGAGACCTTCACAGCGTGAGCCTTGCTTCATATCGCTGACGAGGCCCCGCTTGCGCCGCCTCGACCACCGCTGGGGTGTCCGGAAACCAGGACGATGCCAAGGCGCGAGGGGACACTAGCGCCTCGGCGACCACGGGCCCTCCGCCGGGGGGAAGGCTCACCAGCGCCTCCCCGGCAGAGGGCCTTCCGGGTGACACCTTGCTCCGCAGGATGCGGGAGGGCCTTGCTCCCTGGCCTCCCTTGAAGCCCCAGTCGTGCCCCCCGTGGAAGGGGACTGCCATGTCAGCCACCGTCCACCGCTATGGCCTGATCCACTTGCGACCCATGGTTAGCATAAGCCTGCCCCTGAGAGATTAGCGGTACCCTGTAGCTATTGTCGCCGGCATGGTTGGCGAGGCTCCCGGGTGGCTCCTGGAAGGCCTCAACTCCTAGCGCCTCCTCTTCCTAGCCTGGCTCGAGGAACGAGCAGGGGTCATCTTCCGGCATGTACTCCTGGTCCATCATGCGGGGTACGTAGGCCTCCGAAGTCGTCGCCTCGAAAACCTTGCTAAAGTGCCCCGCGCCCCATGTCGCGCGGCCCGGCGCGCCGCCCTAAGGATGGTAGGACGGCATCCTGCCGGGGCCGTGGGTGGCAACGCTCGTGCTTGCGTCTATCAGGGATGGCTCAGGTGCGGTTGGGCGTCCGGCGCCGTCGGTCGCGCCGATGTCGACGAAGCCTCCTGGTGCGCCCGGGGGCGCACGGGCGTGGCGAGGCCCGCCGTGCGATTCGGCCGGAGTCTGAGGCGTAAGCAAGGAGCAGAAGGGTGGCGCTCCCCTGGCTGCGGCGTCCAATAGCTCGGTGACGCGCTCCAGTAACGTATCTCGGCCGCTCTCCATCAGACGGCACCCCAGCAGCTCCCGCGCCATTGTGAGCGCGACCCTCATGTTCTCTTGTTCCCGTCGGGTGTGCGGCGTCATTGCCGCGGCATAGCTTGAGGCCCATTTGGCGGCCCATGCACGCAGCGGGTTAAGGGTGGATTTGCGTCGGGTCAAGGCCGCCAAGCTTCAGCAGCGCTTACGGCGTCGGCGTGTTACCGAGGCGCAGAGTCGAGGTCTTCTTGGGTGGTCGACGCCGCTCGGGCTAGCCTGGCCGCCCAGTGGTCAGCGTTGGCCCTCAGGTCGCCGGTCATAGGCACTTTAGAGCATTGGCGGGCCTTGCTGACGGAGGAGAGGCTTCGACGCACCCCTACCTGGCGCACCAAATGTCGGATTTCGGGTTACAGCAAAACCCTCGAGGTTCGAACACTGGGGTGCGCATGAAGATGTCTCTCTCCCTCACAGGCTCGCGCGCTCAACGATCCATGGCCTAACTCGACAAACTTGAAGAACACAGGGACACAAGATTTATACTGGTTCGGGCCACCAATGCGGTGTAATACTCTACTCCAGTGTGGTGTGGTTGATTGCCTCTTGAGGGCTGAGGATGAACAGGTACAAGGGGAAGAACAGCCTCCTGAGGAGAGGTGTTCTTGTGCACGGTGAACGTGTGGATGTGAGGATGGAATGGTTCCTGTCCAAGATGTGTCCCCCTTCTACGGTGGTTGCTAGTCCTATTTATAGAGGCCCTGGTCCTCTACCCAAATATTAAGCGGGAAGAGATCCCACAACGGCCAAGTTTGAAGGGGACAACTAGTAGAAGCTATCCTGACAAAAGTAGTCTTCGCCTGCCAAAGGCTCTGGTGGTGGCGCCGTCTTGGGCTCTACGGTGACCTCCGCCCTGCCTTCCTGCTGGTCTTGGTCTCGCTGCACCGATATGGAAACCTTTGCCTGATGCCTCGGGACTCCTCGCCTGCGCTTGCCTCTCTAGCACCAGAGATGAAACAAGGACATCACATGGCCGGGCGGCCACCTCGCCTTGGTCGCCATGGCTCACGCCACGCACTCCTCGCGAGGTGCCTCTTTCCTTGATCTCTCGCCTCGTGAGCCAGCCTCGTGAGGCCGCCTCAAGGAGGTTTTATGTCAGTCCGCCTGGTGGAGGCTTGGTCCTCGCGAGGGTCTTGAGTGTTTGCTGGTGAAGATGGGCCGTACAGGGCCGCTGGTGGAGCCACGCCGTGGGCCGCAGGCAGGCAGGTCTGGGGACCCCCATTCCCAGAACGCCGACAGGACGGGCTTGCTAGAGCCACTCACCATCTCTCAAAGGATATGAGGGTAAGAACTCTTGTGTAGATTTAATAATCATATGCCAGTAGCCCCCGAGTCTTGAAGCAGTTGGTCCAACTGATTTAAGGGTTGTCACATCATCAGGTACTCATGGAGAAAAAGAACACATTACCCAAGGAGCTAGAAGAATGCCGAACTAAGTTAACTGTTGCCACCGCCGAACTGGAAAATTTAAAGAGGTCCAAGACGACAACTGATGGTAAGTACAACAGTATTCCAGAGATATGATTCTGTGCCTATAATGATTTTATTATATATGCATCATCTTATTAGCAGGCTCGACAGATCAGCTGGAGGAGAGGCTAAGGGCTTCTCAAGCGGACAAACAACATGCCGAAGGGCAAGAAGCCGCTGGTCAGCGTGTATTAACAAGGACCATCACTACAAAAAAAAGACACATCAGTGACATATTGGGCCGAACGAAACTTTTTTCTATCATACATATGACACTTCTATGACGATAATTGTGACAAAACCCGGTATTATCATAGATGTGGTGGGCTCCTACTTCTATGACAAAAAATCATGATAGAAAATGGGTTTTTCGTCCTGGGCGGGCCGGAGACGCAGCTGCATGACATTCTTTGTCCGTCCATGACGGAAAAAACCGTGGTAGAAGCGAGGGGGAGGAAAATTTCGGGGAGTTGCCGGTTACGGTGGGAGGTCGGGGGCCGAGCGATGCGTGTTTATCTCATACACGTACGCGCGTGTGTGCGTGGCCTTGGCTCTAACTGAACCCGAGCGAGGCATTGGGCTCTAACTGAACCCGAGTGATTGCACTGCAGGCTACGCGTTACTGAAACCGAGCGATCGATCGATGGTTGTTAATCAACCCGATCGAGTGATTCTTCACTGCTGCCGCTAATCGGGCCGATCGATGCTGCCTCGGGATGAACAAGGAGTGTTGCGAGGGGGGGGTTGATGAATAAAGGAGCAGTGGCGCTGCCTCGGATGAACAGGACCCGTGGTGTGGAGGGCTGGATGAACAGAGATGGTGGAGGGGTGCCCGTGGAGGGGTGGTTGAACAGGACCCGTGGTGTGGAGGGCTAGATGAACAGAGACGGTGAAGGGGTGGTTGAACAAGAGCCGTGGAGTAGCGCGTGGTGGAGGCTGGATGAACAGGAGCCCGTGGAGGCCGGAGGAGGTCGACGTAGCCCGTGGAGGCCGGAGGAGGTCGACGGTGGAGATGAATAGTATCCTGTGGAGTCCCGCTATGGCACGCCACACCCTCCCGGCGAACAGACCCTGCTGACAAAGAGGGAGGTCCGTTTCATCTGCTTTTGCGGCACGCCACTCCCTCCCATCAACAGACCCCTGCTTCACCATAGTAGGTCCATTTCTCCGCTTTTGCGGGCACGCCACACCCCTCCCGATCAACAGACCCCTGCTTGACCGTAGGAGGTCCGCTTCTCCGCTTTGGCGGCACGCCACTTCTCCCGATCAACAGACCCCGCTCAACGTGGGCGGTCGAACACAAGGCTGTTTCTCCGCTTCGCGGTAAGCCAGCCTCGCTTCCATCGCTTATTCCGGCCCAAGCCGGTGGGCTCCCACGCTGCCTGCTGCCTCCCGGCGAACACGACGCATTCCGCTGTTTCCCATGAACATGACGATTCCGCTGCTCTCCCCATGAACACGACGATGACTCGCTTTCTCCGTTCACCCAGCCATGTACACGAGCCCTCGCCAGACGTATGCGCCGAGTAGGCGCTCGAGACCCTGCCCAGATGTAATGACGCGGGTCAGATTTTATTTCTCGCACCCTAGCCGCCAGACGACGTACATGCTACGGCGCCGCTTCTACTACGACATGTGCGCGCTTCACAACCACCAAAGATGTACATACATGTTCGCTACTAGAATGACAACGCCACGACGCTTCACCGTGGGTTCCGACCGTCGTGCACTTCCTTGCGTATAAAATGTAGCCGGTGGGTCCCAGCAATGAGGGGCGAATCGCTTTTCTTTTGCCCGACACTTCCTTTATGTGAGACGATGTAGCTGGTGGGTCCCAGCAGTGGGGGCGACGTTTTGTTTGGGCCTCGACGCACTTCCTTATGCGGCGAAGATGTAGCTGGTGGGTCCCAGCAAATGTGGGGCGAATCGCTTTTTTTTGCTCTGGACGCACTTCCTTGCATGTGAAGATGTAGCTGGTGGGTCCCAGCAGTGGGGAAACATTTTTTCACGAATACGATGGCCCGTCCGTGGGTCCTCATTGTCGTGGAGGAATCCTTATTTTGCACATAATAAGGAGGCATTTCGTTCGCCGTGGACCCAAATGTCACCTTCTCCACGCATACCCACGTCCGATGGAAGTCGCTCTCGACCACGCTGACCACGCCGCACCGAGAGCACCACGGCGGTGGACGACGGCGCAGGCATAGGAAGGGTATGCCTTGAGCCGGGAAGACGCAAAGGATGCCCACGCCAAGAGGAGTACGAGGGGTCACCGTTCACCATGTGTGAGGCTGCCGCCACAGAATAACAAGGGGTGGGTGAGTAGAGGGATGGCCTGCCAGCGTGGGAGTAGTAGGGCGGTGAGGCCTCCGTGGCATCACAACCCGCCACGGGAGGCGTGAGCACGCGACACCCACCGGGCGCTGGTTTGGGCGGTTGGAGCAAGAAGACCAGAGGTTGAAGAAGCACCACGGCCGTTGGATGAACATCGACGCTAACAGGAGCTAGAATCGCTCATATTGACTAAGTTGACAAAGCCCTTCGCCCCGCCAACTTGGTAGGCCCACATGTCGCCTCCCACTATGCCGGGTTCCACCAAGGGGGAGTATTCATTTTTTCGTATGAATAAGGAGGCACTTCCTTGAGTGCTAAGATAGCTGGTGGGTCCGACATGTCACGGGGCACGTTTTTTCATGAAATACAGAGGCCCTTCCGTGGGTCCCAGATGTTAGGTGGAGGAATAATTATTTTATGCGTAATAAGGAGGCACTTCCTTGTCATGTCAGGACCCAAATTGTCACCCTCTCCATGTATAGTCCATGTCCGATGGAAGCCATTCCTGACCACGCTCACCACACCGCCCAAGAGCACCAGTATGGTGGACGACGGCGAGGCCTAGGAAGGAACAACACGGAGGCAGGGAAGACTTGGCAGTTGTTTCCCACGCTGGAGGGGAGTACGATCAGACGAGGGTTTATCGTTAGTCTGCCCTCGCCGGAGAATAACAGCAGGTGTGGGTGAGTAGAGGGATGGCTAGGCCAGTGATGGGAGTACGGTGGGGCGGTGAGGCCTGCACGGCAGCATAGCCGAACGCGGGGAGGAGGGAGCAGGCAGTCCCGCCGGCGCTTGTTTGAGCAGCTGGAGCAGGAAGAGCAGAGATTGAAGAAGCACGACGGCCGTTGGATGGACATCGTACGGTCACTGGAGCTAGAATCATTCATATTGACTAAGTTGACAATGCCCTCTGTCCCCATCAACTTAGTAGGCCCACAAGTCAGCCTCCCACCATGGTGAGTCCTAGCTAGCAGGGGGAGTATTCATTTTTCTGTGCGTAATAAGGAGGCACTTCCGTGGGTCCGAGCCGACAGCGGGGAGGGACGCTTTTGTGAAATACGGTGGTCCGTCCGGTGGGTCCCAGCAGTCAGGGCAAACATTTTTTCACGAATACGGTGGTCGTCCGTGGGTCACAACAGCTGTGGGGAAACGTTTCCAAAATACCGGTGGCTCGTCCGTGGGTCCCTCGCTGTCGTGTGGAGGAATAATTATTTGCACGTAATAAGGAGGCACTTCTTTGCGGCGCCGTGGACCCACCGTCACCTCTCCATGTACAGTACTCTTCCGATGGAAGTCGGTCGTTGACCACATCGACCACGCCGCTGGAGAGCACCAGGGCGGTGGACGACGGCGCAGGCCTAGGAAGGGATGACGCGGAGCCGGGAAGACGCGGCAGTGGATGCCCACGCCGAGAGGAGTACGAGGGTTCACCGTTCGGCTGCGTGTAAGGTTGCCGCCGCCGCAGAATAACAGGGGTGGGTGAGTGGAGGGATGGCCCGCCAACGGTGGGAGTAGTATGGGGACGGTGAGGCCTCCGCGTCGCATAGCCGCCACGGCAGCAGTGAGCATGCGGCACGACCGGGCGCCGCTTGGGTGGTCAGGCAAGAAGACCAGAGGTTGAAGAAGCACTACGGCCGTTGATGGACATCGCGACCACATCGCCACCGAGAGCACCAGGGCGGTGGACGACGGCAGGCCTACGAAGGAACGACACGGAGCCGGGCGAAGACACGGCAAAGGGCTGCCCACGCCGTGGATTGTACGAGGGTTGACTGGTTCGCCGCCGTCCGCCGAAAATAACAGGAGGTGTGGGTGAGTAGAGGGATAAACATGCTGTGGATGTGAGTATGATGGGGCCATCAGCCTGCCCAAAGCACCGCCGCCACGGAGGCGGAGCAAAGCGTTCCGACGAAGCTAGTTTGGGTGGTCAGGCAAGAAGATCGAGACCTAAGAAGACGATTGTCGTTAGATTGACATCTAACGGTCTGACGCTGGTAGAGTCGATTGTTGACTAAGTTTCTTTTTTAAGAAACCTTGCGCAAGCCCACAAGTTAGCCTCCAAATCTGTGGCAGACAACATAAAGCCCATTTGCTATTTTTTATAATTTGCAGCCCATTTGCTATTTTTTATAATTTGCAGCCCATTTGCTAATTCTTAAGTAATTTATTACAGCCCATTTTCTCAAGTAGACCACGGTCAAAAAGTTCAACCTTATTTTCATATTTCGTGGAGTCCAAACTGTCGAATCCCAAATGATAAACATTTTTAAGAACTTATTGATTTGCCAAAAACATTTTGTTTTTGTAAGCAAATAAGACGTGGGACAATTGAGTTGGTTTAAGGAAAACCAGTGGTAAAAAAATCAGCTACTGGGTGGGAAAAACAACAAAAATAAGGATGTAAATATGAAAAGGGAATTTTATGTGTTTTCAACATAATGATACGTATATGAACTGGTAAAACTAGGTAGAGATTAGAAACGGATGTAGGACATGCTTCAAGAGGAAAATAGAACTGGCTGTGTGTTTGATTCAAGAAAAACTGCTCATGGATGTTGTAAGACAAAATATAACTAACACCGCGGGCCAGAGGCCAGTAGATACCTGCTGGATCTTTGTGCCCCGTTGTCGTCATGGGCTGGGCCTGTTAAAAACAAAACCAACCATGGGCAGTCTACAGCCCAGTTGAAACTTGCTCGACCTGAAAAAACAATATACGTGCTCAATAAATGAGAGAATTCTGCAAGCACAGATTGATAACTGGGATGCGGCACGGATATTGTTTTTTTATCGTGATAATAAGTGCATGCACTTGTTTCAAAAAAACTGCAGAACTAGGAATTCAAACGGCGGGTGCTTATGCTACCCATCAAATAAAAATCAGGTGCCTGAGAATTCGTTTCGAAACAAATGATTCAGCTTTATATCCACGTCGACCCTCGGCAAGATGGTTGGAAGCAAATGCAAGTTCATACCAAAAGATCGTTAACAACAATACCAACTTGCGGACGACAACGTAGTACAACTACCAATACCAAACTAACTTATAATATTTTTACCCTGGCCCTAGTGTTCGCTCCTGTAGAAAATCTTGCAGAGGACCAGCCCCGCCTCCTTCTCTTGCTCCGTGTCCCCGAGGTGGTACTGTGCATCACCCATTGGTCCTCTCGCTGGTCGGTTCTTGTTGGTGTGCAGCACCGTAACCTTTTTGCTGCCCGCCCACGGGCCGTTGACCATCACCGCAAGGTATTGCCGGTCTTGTGCCACATCGCAGGCATGCCGCACTCGATCAGATCTTGCGACGCCATCCATCGCCCTTTGAATGCCCTGAATTATACTGGAAGAAATGCTTCCTTAGGCCACTCAAGGTGATACCTGCAGATTGTGGAATACAGGTTTTAGTGTACCTAGTTGGCATTTTCATAACATCTTTGGCATGTTGCGCCACTTGTTTCACTTTTATTAACTGTCAAATTGTAATTGCTTCACCAGTGTCTGTCTAAAAAGAAAAATAGAGCTATAAAGAAAGGAATATGTTTGTGTAAGTAGACGGCCGATCGGTGTCTTACCCGGAAGTTTCTCAGTTGGGTGTAGCATATGCCGTGCTCGGATGTCGATGGTTGGTATGAACAAATCGATGAGAGACTGAAATCTCGCATACGTCAAGACTCACTTTGGCCTCAAGGTGCTCGATCAGTTCCTGATCCGTGGGATCGAACTTGACGCCAACCGGCAGCACTGGCCAATCCTTCTTCGACTTGCATCGGTAATTCCAGTTATATGGTACACAATGTATGATCAATCGACTGTTTTAAGTGAACGATGAAAGATTTCGACAGATAAGTGGTACTCCAAATCTGAAGTCCAGAATACCCGAACACGCCACAGGGATTCTTGTGTCACCTCACGCGCAACGTGTTGTCACGTCAATTCAATGTGTGGACATGATGAATAATTTGACCGACATGTACTAGTACTTCTACTGTACTACTTACTAGTCGTATTTAGTGTCACAATTTATACATAGGTTTAACTAACAAGTACGCACTTGAAGCCTAACTGACATATATATATATACATATATATATATATATATATATATATATATGGCTTCGCACAGCATCTCCATCATCATTATCAAGACATCCTAAACAGGGAGTTAGGATGCACTTGATCCCGTGAAGGTATCTATCCTTCAAACCATAGGAGTGCTTCAAACTAACAACAAAGACATAATATCCAACAAAAGAGGGTCGTATACACAGCAGCAGAATACATGGCTCAGTCTAGATATCAGCACGAATCAAGTTGTTTATCTTTGCTGTTGGCATGAACCACATCGCCGCATGTCGGGTTTGCAAAAGCCATCCATCGATGGAAGCTTGATGCCTTTCACACATCAAGATTATCCGCAACAAGCTGTGTCGATTTAATCTCGGATATGGTGATTCATGAAACCCATGGTATAATGTAAACACAGCCTCTCGCGATGGAAGTTGTGATAGCACAGTAATCATCGCCGTGATATGATCGATGATTGGTTGATGATCGGATAATTGAGCCCGAGGAAGAAGGAGTGGTTGCCGAGGCTGTAAACCCGCCCAGCTTGAATACGCCTCGCCCAACGGAGCTGGGATCTTTCTCAACACAAAGCAGCCATAGCCATCAATGTCACGAACGCCCTGCATTGTACTGCATGTGGTTTGATGTAATGGTTTGGTCAATTTGGTACGCGCGAATGAGCATCAAATGACCGCCGTCACCGAAAGCAATAAACCAACCCTATCGGTCGGTATGATTCCAGGTCCTGAATCATGAAGGCCAACGATTTGCGCTCGCTGCAACAATTCAAATTGATACCAAAAGGACAAAATAAACAATCATGTTCAGAGTATGTGTGAATTAAGATTATTATAACAGTGACACATATCATAGACAAGGAATTGCAATGCCGTGGTCATAATCATACCCCAAGTTAAAAAAAAATAAGCCAATGGCTTTCATATTCCAGCAACATGTCATGGTTCAAACATCATGTAACAATGAGAGGAAAACAACTATGACAGCGCCTACTCATATTCTACCATAGCACTTACTACTACTATTCTCATATCAACTCTAAGCAATAACATGCGTTGTTATAAAAATCTTGTAAACGAGAGTAACATATAGAAATCATGATGTTATGCTCATAATATGTATCCTAACAATCATTAGATGCCAATTTTTCTCATATCAACTCTAACAATAACATGTGTGGTCATAAAATCTAGGAAATGAGAGGAACATATAGCAATGATGTGGTTATAGACATGCTATGCATTCTAAATTTGTAACAAATGAACAGGCAATGATTCATAAGGTAAAGATGAGATGAGATAGAACAATTACACGACGATAGATTCCACCAAAGATAGGCAGCCAATGCATGCGTTGAACGCGTAAACGATGCCATCGTGCACTATAGCATCGATGTAAATGTTGCCTCAACAGATTGATGATGAGCCATAACCATGTATGGCGAATCGGATACCAGCTAGACTAATCCCATGTTGAACAAGGCAATGAGCTTGTAATCCATGTAGTCTTCTAATGGTGTGGGCACTTCGCAGATTACAACTTTCTGCAAACAGAGGTCGAGCCAAATGCTTGACGCGTCTCGTGCGTAGTAGGCAGGAGTGTCCGCGGGCCGCGAGGCTCGATGGCGGCGGTATCCAACGATGGAAGGGTGATCTCTCGCTGGGTGTAGATATCCACGAGACGCCACGGACTACCGTGTGGTGGATGAGGACGATCTAGTTGGCCTTCATGCCCACCCAAGTGAGAGGCTGCGATGAAGGACAGTGGACGGTAGTGGTAGCATGTCGAGGGGCACCACGGCAACCTCCGTAGGATTGTCAAGTCGGTGTCCGCCACCGCGAGGATCGGGCATCGCAAGCAGTGTCTTGAAAAGAGCCGCCGGTTGCGTGCATTTAGTAGACGGTACAAAGACACCGAGCATGCGCCGACGGACGGTGCCGAGTAGGTCCATACGACTAAAGATCTGCTCCAAGAGAACATCGGGAGGGAATTCCAATCGCTGCTCAAGGTGTCGTCCGGTTCTGCCATTGGGGTTTTCGTGCCTACGAGCCAGCGGGAAGTGGATTCAAGGCGAAGCGAAGAAGCTTCTCCTCGTGGTGGCCGAAAGGAGCGGGGGATATGGTACGCGAGCTACCAAGGAAGATGGCGCGGGAGGGCGAGCAGTGAGCGGGGGTAAATGGTGTGCGACCGACGATGGGGAAGAGAGGAGGAAGAAGAAGAGAGGAGGAAGAAGAGTGGAAGACGGGGAAGAAAGTGCATTAAATCTCAATTCTACTAGTACTACTACCAGGATATAGGCACCGTCCTTCGGAGTGTAAATAGTTACACCGATGACATGTGGGTCTACCACAAGAGGGCCCATATGTCAGTTAATGGAGGATAGAGGTGCGTAGGTGTATTTGCGGAAAGCGCGTTTCATCGGCAAACATGATGGCAATACTGGGTAAGGCTGATTTAGTAACACCAACACGCTGGTTCAGCTTATTAATTACGTGTCCCATCTGCTGCAGCGTGTATTGTCACTTCACCGCGAAGACTAGTTGAATAGTTCTCTCCGACCGAGATGGGGAATAATGGATCATGAGGACTTCCTTTCTACAAGATCCCTATGCCTCTATGCTCACTTCACTCATTTTGTCTGCACCTAGTCACTTGTTGAAATCAGAGAAAGACAAATACTCAGATTTGGGAACAGAGGGAGGCTTTTACTCCGCACTATTTGGGAACAGAGAGAGTATCACCATATGGAGGGAATAGAGGAAGCTTGAAATATGAACATGTCAATGGGAGGGAGTAAGCCCCATGCATGCATGCATGCAACATGCAACACTCACACGCATCCACATGGACGCATGCAACACTCACGCACCCATGCGCACACAGACACGACGCAACACACACGCCACGCCAAGTGCTCAACCTACTCCCTACGTCCGTGAAAGACTGTACATTTAGAGATTTACACATTGACCAGGGTATAATTAACGCCCAAAAGTAGCAGACTTATGTGTGCATGCGACCATTGAGATAAGGAGATTAAATGAAGGCCGTTGCATGCTGTAATTAAGGATAGACATGTAGCCTATACCTACATCACAAGTTGGTGCATTAGTCAATCAATATCAATTTAGATTAAAGGATAAATACATTGGAAGTGTAGATGTACATCATGTACTACTAAACTCTTTGTTTTCTAGCCGATGTACACTCTTTGTTGGAAGACCAAGGAGGACACGCCCATGCACTCACATACACAGCCAGTATGGTTCGGGCGCAAGTGTTGGACTCCGTGTCGCGCTGCATAAAGTTTTGTTTAACTGATTTCTTTGCTCGCTAACCGACAGTGGGACCCGTAAACCAGGTGACAATTTAACTAGTCAACAAAGTGCCACGTAGACTATGTGGCCGGTCAGTAGGGTGCAATACGATGCTCTACGATGAGCTAGTGATCGTATAATCGACGTAAAACTATATATAGTGACCGTAAAGAGCTTATTGTTACATACGTTGACCACCAGTGTATTTTTCTCGTTTCAAATTAAGCCATATTAATCGGAAAGGAAGCAGTATGGACTACTACTAGTACTAGTACTGCTTTGATGTGTCCCGTCAACTCGCCAAACAAGGAGAAGCTTGCTTACTACGCCTCCTCCTCACGCAAGTGTGGTGGTTCGCAGGACGAGGAGAGGATTTTGACCACAGCCTCTCTCCCTCTCCCTCTCCCTCGCCTCGCCTCGCTGGACGTGCAGCAGTTCAATCGGTGTCAGATTGCCAGAAGCATATTGTACTGTAGTATCATCATTGTTGGACCTTCCGAAGAGGCGAAGAGCCAAGTGGAAGGTTCACATGAGTACGAACTGTTGAACCTCTCGAAGAGGCAAAGAGCCAAGTGCAAGGTTTTATAGGAGTTTTCGTCCTAGTAGGAGTGTACTACAACTATAGCGAACGATGCTACTGTATGATGCCGCCACGTCACGTATATCCAAAGCTGTGCCACCGTTTTTTCTCTCAAAGAGCGTGTTGGAGCCCGTGCAACAACCACACAAGTTGCACGTACACATAACACATTTACTAGTAATAAATTCTAAAGGACAAATGCCAGTATGCCACACAAGTTCATCTCCAATTCATGTGATAAATTTGTGTACGACTAGTCTACATATATTCACAGCGCTACCGTTCACAATTACCGTACTCCACTTACACGCTATAGATGGGCTACATGTCCTCCTCCAGTTCCAATTCCTGTGTGTTCTTCATGGATGGCACGATCCCAGCGGTGGGCAACGGAATCATTGCCGCAGCTTTCTAGTCCGGTCCCACATGATGGAGACTCATCCAAGTGAAGCGCATAAATCAGGGATATCATGTCCCAAAGATGTCGCTCATCCGGCGGTGCGCGACCGAAGACACAACCATGCTTCATGAACGGCAGGCCTTCCGTGTCGCACGGAAGGTGGCATCCGCTTCACAATGGGGTAGCTGTCCCGATGAAAAGCGAGTACTTCCAAGAGTGTTCCTCGCACCCACATAGCATCACAGGGTCGAACTCGGCGCCGCTCATCCGGTACACGCGGCATCCCAGATCTGGACACATGGTGACGCATATAGTCAAGGTCCATGCATAATAATGTTGTGCTCAAATATGGCGGTCAGTAATACTGTGCAGCAAATAGTACTACTCCAGTATCGAGGAAGTAAAATAACCGGATTATTATATATAGCCACTCTTGGCTACATCGATGAGATAGTAAGACATGGAAAAATAAAAATGGTGGCAACTAGTGGGTTCAAGTCTTCAAGGGCCTAGCTAGCTATACGCTTCCTCTAAGGTAAAAAGTACTCCTACTAATACTACTAAGTATACTACTAGTACAACAATGAAAGAGAAGGCGAGAGGGTTAAAAAATGGAATACCTGGGTAGATGGTGACGGTCCGATCGTGGTAGATTGTGTGACCATGTTGCACATCGCTGGTACCATGGGTAACGCATCGCTAAGATAGTTGATCCCAATATGCCAAAGTCAGCTACAAGGTTCTGTGTTAGACCGAATCATGGATGCAAATGCACATCCAGATCGGCGATCTTATTTTGATCGGGGGATGACTAGTCCCTGCAAAATAATGGAGTACCGTTAGGGATGCAAATGATGGTTTGTGCATTCCGTTTGTAATATCCCGTACCGTAGGATGGCAACCATAAGAAACAAGTCCCCTGGCTTGTCACCGTGAAGATACATCCTAGATGGCGCACAGCGTCTTCGAACGTTTAGGGGTACAAATTTGCCGCCGCCAACATGCGCCAGCCTCTGCCGTTACTGCCTCTTGCATTGATGGCAATCCTTATGTCGAACACAACGATGAGATAGTAATCGTCGTAGCCGCGTCGCTTTGTCGGAGGGTCCGCAATTGTTATCTTCTTCAATCTCATGTATTCATCATCATACGTATTTGTAAGTGCATCTAGTGCCACCCCTAGTTGGTTTTGGAGTATTGACGACAAATGTGGTTGAGGGACTAATGCGTTTGTGAGAATTGCAGATAACGCAGTAGTGTCCCCATTGATTCGGGTTTACCCACCGGAGATGACCCCTAAAATGTATGAAGACATTGACGACAATGGTGGCATGTGAAGATATTCACATTGAAGACTATGACATGAGAAGACATTGAGTGAAGACTATGGAGCCAAGACTGTGGTCGCTTCATTGTTTCCTTTTCTTCTTTGTTGAGTCATAGGAACCACCATACTGTTAAGGGGGTCCAAGTGATCAAAGTCGTAATGATCAAGTGATGCTCAACCTAAATCCTATGTCTTCGAAGCCAAGACAATGAGAGCAAAACTTATCCAGAGCTGGATGAGTCAGCTTTGCTTGTAGCCCAAGTAAAGTTGTCGTGTGTGTTTGAAATCGACCGTTGAACACGTGTCGGGCCTTAGTGACCCAGTGGTCATTTCGACATATCAGGTCGGGTTGCCTAGTGGCTATAAATAGCCCACCCCCACACCATAAATTGGTGGCTGCTCAGAGTTAGTGCACGACTTTTGTCGCTTGAGAGCAACCCACCTCAAGCCTTTGAGAGAGAGAATCCAAGCGAGGACAAAGCCCAAACACCCAGAGCCAAAGAGTGTTAGGCATCACTCAAGTCTTCCTATCTATGTGACTCAAGACTTATTACACTTGAGGACTGTGAATCCTCCACCGGTTAGGCGTCGCTGCTCGAGCATCCAAGAGTCATTGTGGATTGGCGGTGAACGCTGTCTCAGGAAGGTTCGGAAGTCTACCTTGAAGACTTACCAGAGTGATTGGGCGAGGACTATGTTTCCTTAGCTCAAGGGGAATAAGGTGAAGACGCGTCTTCTCGAAAGTTGAATCTCAGCCTCCCTAACTCAGATGTACAGCTTGTCACAAAGAATCGAACTGGTCCAACAAACTCGTGTCTTCAACAAGTGACCGGTTCTATCTTCTCCTCTCCTTACTTTGAGTTTGTCTTCATGAAGTCATTTCCTATCTATCATACCTGTTTGACTTCATTGCTTGACTACTTTTGTTGATTGGCTTCTCACTATCTTCCATCTTGATCCTACTACCAAGCTGCTATTAGTCTTGTACTTTCACGTTATTGCATACTTGACTATGGTTTGCTTGTTGTAGTTTATCTTCCGCTGCATATCAATTAGGTCATTTCTATTGTTTGTCTTCGAAACATCCGTGTTTTGAAGACTTTCCTAAAAATCACCTATTCACCCCCCCTCTAGTCGATAACTAGCACTTTCAATTGGTATCAGAGCAAGGTACTCCCTTGTTCTGTGTGATTTGGTTTAACCACCTGGAGTTTTAGCTATGTCGACTGCAGGGATAATCAAAGTCTCCGCTGCTTGCCCCGTGTTCGATGGAACTGACTATCCCTACTGGAAGAATAAGATGCGCATGCATCTTGAAGCCATTGATGTCGACTCGTATGTCGTCAAGAACGGCGCTCCCAAATCGGTGAAGGTGTCACCCTCGCTGATGTCAAGAAGTTCATTCAATCGACTCCACCGCAAAGAACATCATCTGTGGTCATCTAACCAAAGGACAAGATGGCCGTGGAGTGCTCGAAACGCCGGCTAGTCTGGATCGCTATCCAAGGTCAACGAAGGCGCCTCAACCCGAGAGATCAAAGGATCGTTGTTCTTCGTAACCTCTTCAACCGCTTCAAGAGAAACGACAATGAAAATGTCCAGCTCACGCTTGATCGCCTCATCGACATCACAAATGAGCTTCATGCTCTCGCGCCACCGAGATCACCAAGCATGAAATCGCCAAGACACTACCGAGATCACTTGATGCTCTTTTGACACCCTTGCTCTCATGATACAAGAACGCCTCGACTTCAAGACACTCGATCCGTCTCGATATACTTGAGAGGCTCAACACACATGAGTTCCAGCTTCGAGAAAAGAGATATCTATGGTCCCAACTATGGCCGAACTCGCGCTTTGAAGGCAAAAGTTGTTTCCTCATCCAAGAAGAATCTGATCGTGGTTCCGATGATCCCAAGACATTGGAAAGGAACTTGCTATGCTTGTGAAGAAGTTCCAAGTTCACTAGGAAGAAAGGCTTCGTAAAGTCTTCACGATCCAGCTCAAGAAATGATGAAGCTTCCACTCATGACTACAAGAAGAGAACATGTCACAAGTGCAAGAAAACCGACACTATATCTCCGAGTGTCCACAAGGGGACAATGAGAAGAAGAAGAAGAAGAGCAAGGATATGATTCTGATGACAAGAAGAAGAAGAAATCTTCAAAGTCTTCTTCCAAGTCCTCATCTAAGTCTTCATCTCATAAGAAGAGCTCATCCGCAAGGCTCGTGCTTTTGTTGGCAAGGAAATGGATTCAGAGGAGGAGTCTGCTTCGAGGAGGTGGAGATGGAGTCCAAGAGGAGTCCGACCTCGGCGCTGTAAGTCCGGCTTTAGCCACAGCCTATGTTGCCAAGTCCATCTTCAACATCAAGACAATGACTTCTACACCAACGCCAAGCTGATGACAAGGACGCATCCTGCTCCCACCTATCGCTTCATGGCACGTGGTGCCAAGGTAAAATCACGTGATGCTTACTTTCAAACATCAAGTGAAGATGACTCGATTGTGAATCCAAACCCAGCTACAAAACACTTGCTAAAATTGCAACCGAACAACAAAGAGCTATGGAACATACTCAAAACTATTAGACAAAAGCGATGACCTGTTGGACGCCGAAATGACACGCTCACAATTCCTTAGTTGAAGACATTAAAATCTTCATGCTAAGTACCAAGAACTTGAAAGTCCTCATGAAACGCCTCAACTACTCATGAAAAGCTCTCCTATGATTATCTTCAAAGGAAGCAAGAGCTTGAGAAATTGAGAGCGGCTCATGAAGATCTTCAAAAGAGAATGAGTCACTTCAAGGCCAATGATCAGTTCCGCCAGATGGATTTGAACCACCATGTCTAAAATGTCTTGAGCGTGATATCGCTACCTCTCGCTGTCGAATGTTCAACTGCTGCTATCGTTGCATTGTCTTCAACTACTAATGTGGTAACTAACCCTCTCATGGAGGATACCACTGCTATTGCCGATGAAAATGCTAGGTTGAAGACATTGCTTGAAACAGGATGTATAAAGGTCCGAAAGGGCATCGACACTTTATGATGTCCTCAAAAGCAGATTCTCAACCAAACCCTAGGAAAGAGGGTGTTGGGTCTGAGAGGAAATGAATGTTGATGGTTCCTACCGAAGCCCGAGCAAGATCCCAAAACCACATGGGTTGCTGCAAAGGGACCTTCAGTGATCCATCCACCTTATCTGGCTTTACCTGCTAACCCTATTATCATTGATGAACTTTGATGCAAACTATAAGCTGTTCAAGAATCGAATGGTGAAGTGTTTGCAGGTATATTGGTACTAATCGCAGGAATGGACCACCTATGAAGAAGATCTGGTTCCCAAAAGCTGTCTTGAGAATCTTCCAAAGGAATGTCATCATGACACCACCGGGAAGAAGACAAACCCTGCACCTAAGGCGCTATATGGTCCAAAGGCTTCATATGACAGAGGACTCACCGAGCCACCCTAACGCCAATGTTTTGCAGGAAACCGTACTCAAATTTATGAATATGAGCGTGTGTCTTCAAACCGCTATGTTCATAGAACTAAGAACTTTTCTCGCTTATTCATATGAGTATCATTCATCTCCTGCTAGGCTATTTGCTAGGGCTCCAAAGCCAAGTTCTCGATGCTGCACTTAGACTCATTGTTTCTAAGCCACCCTCAAGATGTGGGTGGTTAAGAAGAATTAACTTTCTTTTGCAGAAAGGGTCTCCACCAAAATCAAAGGCGCTCGATGATATTGTCGGGGACCTAAAACATCTTGTAGGGCACAAGATCAAATGCCCAAATGGTCTCACTATGTATTTTGTTCCTGAATTGTTTGCCATTCATCCTATCGGTCCTAATCTTGATTTAAGCTTCAATAATCCACTTGCCCGTCAAATGTTTATGCTTCACAATGCTCTTGGTGAAGGCTATCCCCTAACTGCATCAGAGGGTATGACACCTCATGCTTCGTAATGGATTATGGACAAGGGGATGCACTAATCATATGATCGGTGATCAAGTCTTCTCATGGACTCAACCTTACGCCCATCGACAAGAGTCACATCACATTTGCTTACACCGTAAAAGCAAGGTATTGGGTCTAGGTAGAGTTGCAATATCAAAGGATCAACACATGGATAAAGTGATGCTTGTTGAACTTTGGTTTCAACTTGATGTCCTGCCTCAATGCTTTGTGACTTGAACATGATTGTGATATTCGAAAATATCGCTGCCTTGTACTAATGGAATCGACAAGTCTCTAGTCTTTGAAGGGTATAGGAAAGATGATCTATACATGGTAGATTTCTCAAGAGGTCCACAGCTTGTCAGATGTCTTCTTGCAAAAGCTTCGCACGTCGGGCTCGCATCGGAGGTCAGCATGCCGGCATGAGGAACTTACACACACTCGCCAAGAAGAAGCATGTCATAGGCATCAAGGTGTCAAGTTCAAGAAGGATCATTTGTGTGGTGCTCGCGAAGTCGGAAAGATGACTAGGCAAAGCACCCTCAAGACAATCATGACGACATCTCAACCCTTCGAGCTGTTACACATGGATTTGTTTGGCCCTACTCACTACTCTACCTCACAACAACCGCTTGTCTCTATGGCTTCGCCATTGTTGATGACTACTCAAGATACACATGGGTGCACATAATTTCACAAGACTCAAGTGCAAGATGTCTTCAGACGCTTCGCCAATCGAGCAATGAACAATTATGGCGCCAAGATCAAGCATATCGGTGACAACGCACTCAATTCAAGAACACCGACTTGATCTTTATCTCGATACCATGGAATCACTCATGAGTTCTCTGCCCATACACACCTCAAAGAAATGGCATCGTGGAGCGCAAGAACAGTAACCTCATTGAGATGGCTCAACAATGCTCGACGAGTACAAGACACCAAGAAAGTTCCGCCCAAGCTATTGATACAACATGTCACGCCATCAACCGTGTTTACATCCATAAGCTTCAACAAAACATCCTATGAGCTCCTTATCGGCAAGAAGCCAAATGTCGCCTACTTCAGAGTATTTGGGGCTAAGTGTCGGATCAAGGATCCCCATCACAAGTCAAAATTTGAACCCAAAGCTCACGAAGGCTTCATGCTCGGTTACGGAAAGGACTCGACTCCTACGTAGTCTTCAACCTCTATCACTACAAAATCGTCAAACTGTGGACGCGCGATTTGATGAAACCAATGGTTCACAAAGAGAGTTCCCGCCAAGTAACTAGACGAAGCTCCGCCCAAATAATCTATCAAGCTTAATGGGAACTAGTGAAATCATGCCTTCAAGCACAGCCTCAAGAGGAACTTATCATTTCGCACCTAACCAACCGAAGACAATGCTCACCAAGACAATCCTCCCAATGATGACAATGATCGCAAGAGCAAAGTCTTCGCCCGCCATCCTCGAAAGTTGCAAATGAAGTACAGATTGAGAAGATAATCGATAGCATCAATGCACCCGTCCGCTTACTCGCCAAGAGCAACACAGCTAGCAAATTTCTGTGGGCACTTTTCTTTTGTGTCAATATCGTAACCCAAGAAAGTTGTCAAGCCTTTATGGAACCAGAATGGATACAAGCTATGCAAGAAGAACTTCAATAGTTCAAGCTGAACAATGTTTGGAAACTTGTCAAGCCCCGACCTCGCAAGCATAACATTATTGGCACCAAATGGATATATCGAAACAAGCAAGATGAGCATGGTCAAGTCGTCAAACAAAGCACGCCTTGTGGCTCAAGGATATACTCAAGTTGAAGGAATTGACTTCGATGAAACATTTTCTCCTCAGTAGCTAGGCTTGAAGCTATTCGATACTACTAGCCTATGCTAACCACCACAACATCTTGCTATATCAAATGGATGTGAAGAGTGCATTTCAACGGCAAGATTGAAGAAGAAGTATATGTCGCCAACCACCGGCTTTGAAGATCCAAAACATCCCGACATGGTGTACAAGCTAAATAAAGCACTATATGGCCTCAAACAAGCTCCTCGCTACCGGTATGATACGATCAAAGACTTCAAGAGCAAAGGCTTCAAACCTGATCCCTTGATCCCACACTCTTCATGAAGACATATGATGGTGAACTGTTTGTATGCCAAATATATGTGGATGACATTATCTTCGGCTGCACCAACCAAGTATAGTGATGAATTTGGATACATGATGCAAGAACAATATCGATGTCCATGATGGAGAGCTCAAGTTCTTCCTTGGTCTTCAAATTCACAAGAAAGGAATGGCATCTTTATATGTCAAGAAAAATACCTCCAAGATTGTCTGAAGAAGTTTGGAATGCAAGATTGCAAAGGATACACAACGCCAATGCCAGCCAAACACCATCTGGGTCCCGACGACAATGGTAAAGAGTTCGATCAAAAGGTATACCGCCCATGATTGGTTCCTTACTTTACCTATGTGCATCTAGGCCAGATATTATGCTTAGTGTTTGCATGTGTGCTCAATTCCAAGCGGCACTAAAGGAATCGCATCACCTTAGCCGTGAAGTTTAATTCTTCATATTTGGCTCACACCCCAACACTCGGATTATGGTATCCAAAGGGCTCAAAATTTGATTTGGTTGGATTTTCGGATGCTGATTATGCTGGTGACAAGGTGGATCGCAAGTCTACATCAGTGCACATGTCACTTTCTCGACGATCACTTGTCTGTTGGTCTTCAAAGAAGCGTAACTGTATCACTCTCAACTCGCTGAATCTGAATACATTGTCTGCCGGATCTTGTGCTGTGCTCAGCTTCTATGGATGAAGCAAACTCTCAAGGACTATGGCATCAATCTGAAACAAGTACTCTCTTCATGACAACGAAAGCGCCATCAAGATTGCCAACAATCCAGTCCAAAGACTCAAGACAAAGCACATTGAAATTGGCCATCATTTTCTCGTGGATCATGTCATGAAGAAAGATATTGACATCATTCACGCCAACATCAAGAGCAATTGGCGATATCTTCACAAAGCCCTTGGATGAGAAAAGGTTTTGCAAGTTATGGTGTGAGCTAAATATCTTGAATCCTCAAATGTCCCGTGATCAAGCACACATCCTAACACTTATGCATGTCGATGACTTAGATGTGCAACACACGAAGTAAAGTATATCTTCAATCAATGAAGACTTACATTCGAGTGTGAATACATTAACGTGGAATTTGACTTCGAGCGCCACGATAATTGTGCGCCGTGGTCCGGGTCTAATACTTCCTATACGGTGGGTAACGCCACCACCAAATTTCTCTGCTTGAAGTGTTTCACCATGGTGTTATTTCTGCAATATCTTCGCATTTGATTTGTCTTCACTTCAACCTATCTTCATGATTTTCTTGACTATGTTGATTTGGTTGTCGTTCGATATATATATATATATATATATATATATATATAGTTCTGTCCTCTATAGCATTCACTTATAGCTATGTCTTACAAGTTGAATCTTTTGAACTAAGTGAATGTGATCGACCCTAATCTCTATGCTGTCTATCTCAAACTCTATCTGTCCAAATCATATGCATTCTATTGAAAGTGTCGAATGTCTTCTCTCAAGGCCCTTGTCGCCAGAAGACACGAGACAAACTTTAAGTCTGTTTTAGATGATTCATCCTTATTGTTGAAATCGAGAAGCCGAACGACCATCCGACAAACTCAAGGGCGGGGAACGGGGACAACTCGAGTATGTTGCATGCTTGCCACGTGCTCCTCGATGTGAACCGCCAGGCACTCGCAGAATTGCGCTGTGTCCGCACACCTCCTTATAAATACATGTCCTCGCGTAAAGAAAATCTTCTTCCACCTCTCCACCTCGTCAAAACCCTAGCGCCACCGCTTAGCTCTCAACGACGCCGCGACGAAGCGCTTAGCTGCCGCGATTTCTCCGACGCCGCCTCACGCCGGTCGCTAACATCGCTTTCTCCGCCGCCAGAGGCTGTCCTCCGTCGCCAAGTTAGGGCATCGTGGATTGAACTGCCGCCTCCTTTCTTCCCGCTTCAGCAGCTTCTTCGAGTGGTAAATATAACTCTATTTTTACCATCTTTTGATCCTCAAAGATTCATCCTACTTACCAAAATTGGTTTCTTCCTATACAATGTTAGATCTATTCTGTTCAAGATCTCATACCGCCTAATATATTCACTTAAGCTTCAAAACTAGTTAGATTCCTCACTTGTACTTATTCACGATTCGCATAAATCTGAACCAACTCTCAACAGATAAGTGAATGTCTTCGCATCATGAGGTCAATGTCTTCAAACCGATTTATCTTCAAAATCTTCCGAGAATGCATATGACCTCTTCCCTTCCTCGCATTTCTAATGCCACAGTGTACATGTCCGTGGAGAATCCTTTGGTTCTCATAGTCTGCATTCGCTTGCGAATTCTTACAAGATCAAATTAACTCTCCCGGCCGCCTCGCTTTGTCCAGCAAACGCAAGCCTTTGAAGCCATCGAACGATTGAGCCATTCAGTTTGAAGTTCATGGCTGCGAGAAATCAGTTAGAAGGGCGGCAGACAAGATCGAGAGGGAACCTCAAAAGATCTCGCCTCGATGACCTCGCAGAGCTTTACAAGATGACTCAAGAGAATTACAATCAGCGAAGACGCGAATCCAATGGATTCGCCGATATTGGGCTGAACAATGGTTCAAGTACAAGTTCGTGACCCAGAATACGCCGAGAAGAATGCTATCAATAGCCCTTGGGGTGATATTCTTCGAGGCCTTCCACCCAAGAACATGGCTGAAGCTATTGCACGTGGTTTCTATCCTTGTATGGTCCGTGGACCTCAAATTGAGGATGCCGACCCAACGCCATTGCTCGTGTCGGACGACAATCTCTTCAAGCGCAACTTCCTCGCACACAAAGGCTTCGCCAAGGAAAACAAGAAGTCATTGGGATTAGACTTCAACCTGGTCCTCTCGCTTCCCCGTGGCCGACGGCTCACGTGATGTCGAACCCAATGTCATCGGCCCCTTCTCAAACCTTGATGGCCTCATCACTTACATCTTGGTCCAAGGTGCCAAAGTGGATCACTCGATGACGATGTCGACTCACGAAGTCCCAGCTTGTTTCCTGCTCCTGCTCCAAAGCCGCAGTAGCAAAAGAAAGTCAAGGCTTCAAAGTCACTGCCCTCCAAAAGCTTCACGTGAAGCCACTAGCCACCGCACCTCCTAAGCCAAGCGCAATCAAGATCAATCCCATATCTCCAAGAAGACGGAGAAGAAAAGTAAATTGTCAAGAATACTCGATCCGACATCGACTCGCTGCCATTTTATGCTAAGAGCACATTGACCTGTCCAAAGGATGAAGATCTTGCAGATGATGCACTTGAGCAACTAATCAAGAGCAAGGAAGAAGCAGAAATTTTCAACAATTTGCCTCTCTTTGATGTGACAATCATCCATCACTTCATTGTTGAGTGGTTTGACACCCCAAACATCAGCTTTGAAGATCTGCAACTTCCTATTGGCCTCAGCTGCTCAATTCAATGGAGCCATTGCTTCGAGCTAGCTCTTGCTCAAAGACATTGTTGAACCAAGCATAAAATTGACTATGAGAAGGCTCACTAAGAAGCTATATGGCTGCGCCAGATGCAAGATGTCAAAACTTCAAGATCATGCTGCACGAGCTCAAAGAAGCCTTTTCAAGAAGAGCGAAGAAGCTGAGGCTCGTGAGCGCATGGAGAGTCCGGCCGACAAGTGTGTGCTAGCCACAATGAGGCCGAGAAGCGCAAGGCTCTTGGCCATTCCGGCATTGACCCTGAATGGCTGCAAAGAAAAGAAGACTTCAACTGACCAAGCTGCACCTTCAAGGCAGGAAGAACCCCGCATAGTCTTCCCAAGAAGCATGACTGGCTCGAAGCCAAAGGTCAGGTCAACCGCTTCTGAATAGAACAAGACGAGGGCTACCGAGACTGAAGCCAGAAAAAGGAAACATCCTGAAGCCTCCAATGCTGCTCCCTCCAAGAAGAAGCTCAAGACCAAGAAGAATCAGGCTGCTCCCACAGAGCCCTTGGTTGTTGAACCCATTTCAATGGTTCGCCCTACCTCTACTATCCAAGAACGACGACTGATAGTTGAAGCCATATACCCTGAGCCTGCCAAAACGCCACTTTGTCTTCAGAATGCAGATCACCATAGCTTCTCTCAACCCATGGAAGGCGCCCAAGCAAAGATATCGTGGTTCATCCTCCGCCGGCAACACACGCCCGCTTTCACCATGCGCGGATCGAAGCTACCGAGAGCACAATTGGCCAAAGGCCTTTAAGCGCTCTCGCCCTCAATGATCGAGAACTTCTTGTCGACCGCATCGTAAACAAGATAAGCATCACTTTGGCCTGCTTACGATGCAAACCTCTTGGTGGACGCCAATCGATTCAAACCTTGCCACCAAGAATGCTTTTGTCACTCACGACCTGTCGGCGATCATGGAAGAGTTTGACCTGCTCAAGGTCAAGCAGATCTTCAAGACGATGGCTTCAATCGAATGCTTCAAGTTTGACTCCACTCCTTCACGGAATGCAGTCCTACAACTAACTCCATCACTTGAAGACTCGACTATTCTTCCTCCGCTGCAACCACAATGCCAGAGTGATCAATGATGAAGATGATGCTACTTCACCGCCTCTACTTCGCACGATCGACACCGCACTAAGTTCGCCTGCACCGCCAACCAACAACGATAACCCCGCTGCATCATCTATTCAAGAGGACGAGTAGATGCTCTATGTCTTCAAACCTTTTGGTCTTTACCGACAAAAGGGGAGAAGCATATGAGTTTGATAGTCTTCAAGCGGTTCATAAGGGCGTTGCATAATATCTTGCCTAGTGTTTACAACTCTCGCTTTTGATACATTTGGTTCTTTGAGTTGTAACACTTAAACTCGTGGTCGCCTCGCTACTTATTTTCTTTACTCGTGCAATGATAAATTCCGCATGTGCGATGATAACTTCCGCACTTAGATCATTCTCGCAGACGCTCAATTTTTCATTATGCATGTCATTCTCTTAGTAATATCATTTCATGCATGATGAATTATCTTCATAAGTTGAAGAGGATCTCCACAAGTACAACCTGCCATGTGCATTTGCATTCCAAAAGCAAACTACTTATATGCACATCTTCGGGGGAGCCTTTGCCACTTATGAAGACAATTCTTATCCTTATAATTTCACATACTTTATCCCTGTTGAAAACTTCAACCAGTTTGTCATCAATCACCAAAAGGGGGAGATTGTAAGTGCATCTAGTGCCACCCCTAGTTGGTTTTGGAGTATTGGCGACAAATGTGGTTGAGGGACTAATGTGTTTGTGAGAATTGCAGGATAACGCAGTAGTGTCCCCATTGATTCGGGTTTACCTACCGGAGATGACCCCTAAAATGTATGAAGACATTGACGACAATGGTGGCATGTGAAGATATTCACATTGAAGACTATGACATGAGAAGACATTGAGTGAAGACTATGGAGCTAAGACCGTGGTCATTTCGTTGTTTCCTTTTCTTCTTTGTTGAGTCATAGGAACCACCGCATCGTTAAGGGGGTCCAAGTGATCAAAGTCGTAATGATCAAGTGATGCTCAACCTGAAATCCTATGTCTTCGAACGAAGACAATGAGAGCAAAACTTATCCAGAGCTGGATGAGTCAGCTTTGCTTGTAGCCCAAGTAAAGTTGCCGTGTGTGTTTGAAATCAACCGTTGAACACGTGTTAGTTCCTTAGTGACCCAGGTGGTCATTTCTCGACATATCAGGTCGGGTTGCCTAGTGGCTATAAATAGCCCACCCCCTACACCATAAATTGGTGGCTGCTCGTGAGTTAGTGCACGGCTTTTGTCGCTTGAGAGCAACCCACCTCAAGCCTTTGATAGAGAGAAACTTTGCAGGACAAAGCCCAAAACACCCAGAGCCAAAGAGTGTTAGGCATCACCAAGTCTTTCTCGTCTGTGGCCTCAAGACTTATTACACTTGAGGATCGTGGAATCCTCCAAATGGTTAGGCGTCGCTCTCAGCATTCAAGAGTCATTATGGATTGCCGGTGAATGCCGCTCAGGAAGGTTCGGAAGTCTACCTTGAAGACTTACTGAGTGATTGGGCGAGGACTGTGTGTCTTATGTAACACCCCGAAGTAACTTTCCATATTTGTAACTCCAACTCTTGCCATTTTCGCATTGATATATGATATTCCTCCGTGGTTGGGTTTTCTCTTTTGCATTTTGTCTATGTCATGCATTTTATATTATGTCATCATGTGCATCGATTTGCATACGTGTTCGCCTCATGATTCCGAGCATTTTTCCCGTTGTCCGCTTTGCAATCCGCACTCCTATCTTCCCCGGCGATCCTTTTTACGCTTTTTCCGTAAAGGGTATTAAACCTTCTCGAAATGGACCGAGGTTTGTCTAGTGGCCTTGGTATAACACCCGAGACCACCGGTCAAGTTTCGGGTCATTTGAGCTCGCTTGGTACTCCAACGGTTAACCGACTTTCAGAAGGCCTCTTTAAGTTGCAGCCCAACACCCTCCAAAACAGCCCAATAACCCATCTAAGTCACCTCCATGCTCTCCGTCGCTCGATCACGATCGTGGGCGAAAACTACACCTCATTTGACTCTCCTAGCTCCTCTATGCCTATTTAAGCAAACCTCCCCAAACCGGATCATCTCCCGAAACCTAGCAGCTTTTGTTCATACGCTGACACGTCTGGCGAGCTGGACGCGTCTCGCCGCCACCCCGCCGCCAATCGCGGGCGCCACGTCAGCCCCTCTGCCCCCACTTCACCGCCTCTCTCCTTCCCGCTGCCCGGCTGCCCGGATCCGCCCCTCATGGCCTGGCTGGCTGCCAGAGCTGGCCGGGCGCTTCACTCACTGGCCGCCGCCTCCCCACATGCCTGGCCTGGCGCTCACGACGCTGGCTGGCAGCCGGCGCCTGGCCTGGGGCTGTCATGCCTGCTGGCCATTCCGGCTATCGCTGCTTTCCCAAGGCTGGCCTCACTGACCGCACGCACGGGCCGACCTGGCCAAGCGAAGCTCTCCTCCGCCAGAGCCCGGATCGGCCCGATCCGCCTCAGAACCCGAGCCCGCTGACTCTTCTTCTTCCCTCCTATTTTTCTCTAAGTATTTTAGCATCCTTGTAATTTTGTGCAATTTTCAACATGCTATATCTTCGCATCCGAGATCCATTTTTCACAGATAATATGTCAAAATGTTCGCCTCAAGAGTAGATCATTTCATTCCATTGCATCATTTTCATTTGAGCTCATATTGATGCCCGAAATGCTGTTGAAGAGTGCTATGTGCTGTTAGTTTCTGATTTTTATCAGACTTGCACTTTTGTTATTTTTGCCATGATTATTGTGTGCACCCTATGAATTTGAGTCCTACATGTGTTTTGTAAAATGCCATGCCATCTTTCCAGGAGTATATGCCATGTATTTTGTGATCTATGTGGTGACTAGCACAAGCATGCAAAGTAGGTGTCCTAATGTTGCTGATTTCAGCCCTGTTTTAGCTGATTTTGATGCCATGTTTACTTGATGATACCGAGAGATCTATGCATATTTTGAGATACTTCAGTAAGGGTGTTTTGTAAAGCATGACTTGCTCTATCCATCCATGCCTTTGTTTTGCAATTATGGGATGCCATAGCTTGAGTCAATCGAGCTCTACTTTTGCTATCAAATGTTTCCTGGCAGATTGTATACGTGTTATTCAATTTTGCCAAGCTTGTTGTGGTTGACCCGTATAGGCTATGTTATTGTTCTTGCCATGTATGTCTTCTATGTCAGGTCTTCTTGATGTATGTATGCTTAGTTTATCATTTGAGGCTCTGTAGTGAGTGCATTGAGCTTGTTAACATGCCATCTCGTTATCAGTTTTTGACATGTCATGTTGCTGAATCTGTTAACGAGACTTTCAATATTGACATGGGTGTTACTATATTTTCTATTCCCTTTTGGCTTATGGTCAGTAAGGTATTTTTGTTCTAGGCTTTGAGTAGATTCATGCCATGCCTTGTTTTGCTATTTTAAGGTCCTGTAGCATGTAGTTTTGATGCTCTGAACATTGCAACCTGTTACTGTTTTTGCCATGTCCAGCCTGATATTTAATGCACTTTTGCCATGCTTGTTTGAACATGTTATGATGTGAACTAGCCGTAGCTCAGTGCTCATCTTTTGTCGAGCATCATGTAGATCACTGCCATGTGCTTTGTTGTTACGTTTGGGTGCAGTAGCTTAATTATTTGTTGCTTGCTAAGTGGCATCATGCTGTTAATGGCAGATTTGCGCCATTCTTGTTTTGCTTGCCATTTGCAAACCGTGCATCCGCTTCCGTGATCTTTATATCGATTTCAACCGAAATCATCTCATCTTTCCAGTGGCATGCTTGGTTTGCTGTTGATGCCTGGTTCATCATTTACCTTCCGGAGCGCATATAAGCATTGCATATCACATCCCGCATATCATGTCATGTTTTGCATCATGTTGATTGTGCATTGCACCGTGATTTATTGTGGTTCCTTTGTTTGTGTTGTTGCTTTGGGTAGAGTCGGGAGACGAGTACGTGAACGAGGAGCCTGTTGAGAACGCCGAGGATCAAGCTTTCGACAACTCGAGAACATTGCGCAAGATGACCATACCTCGAAATCACTTCTATCTTTGCTATGCTAGTTGCTCGCTTTTTTGCTATGCCTATGCTGCGATGCCTACCACTTGCTATATCATGCCACCCATATTGCCATGTCAGCCCTTAACCATCCTTTTCCTAGCAAACCGCTGATTGGCTATGTTACCGCTTTGCTCAGCCCTCTTATAGCGCTGCTAGTTGCGTGAAGCTGAAGTTTGTTCCTTGTTGAACATGGAGATGTTGTTCCTTAGTGGAACATGGTTACTTGTTGGGGATATCACAATATATATCTGCTATAATTAACACATCTATATACTTGGTAAAGGGTGGAAGGCTCGGCCTTATGCCCGGTGTTTTGTTCCACTCTTGCCACCCTAGTTTCCGCCATACCGTGTTATGTTCCTTGATTTTATGCTCTTACACGGTTGGGTGATTTATGGGACCCCTTGACAGTTCGCTTTGAATAAGACTCGCCCAAAGAAGGCCCAACATTGGTTTTACCATTTGCCACCTAAGCCTTTTTCCCCGGTTTTCGCGAGCCCGAGGGTCATCTTTATTTTAACCCCCGACCAGTGCTCCTTCGAAGGCTGGTCCAACCGAGCTACTCAAGGGGCCACCACGGGAAACTCGAGGCTTGGTTTTACTTGTAGCCTGTCTCATCCGGATGTGCCCCGAGAACGAGATATGTGCAGCTCCTATCGGGATTTGTCGGCACAACCGGGTGGCTTTGCTGGTCTTGTTTTATTGCTGTCGAAATGTCTTGTAGTCCGGATTCCGAGATTGATCGGTCTTCCCGTAGAAGGAATATCCTTCGCTGACCGTGAGAGCTTATAATGGGCTGTTGGGACACCCCGCAGGTAATATCTTTCAAAGCCGTGCTCATGGTTATGAGGCGATGGGAATTTGTTAATGTCCGTTGTAGAAAACCCAAAGTTGACCTCAAATAAAATACACATCAATCAAGGTGTAACTGTGATGGTCTCTTCTCGGAGTCCGGAAGTGAACACGGTGTTGGAGTTATGTCCGACGAAGTAGTTCAGATCACTTGATCACTACTAGTTTCACGACCGTGCTTTTGCTTCTCTTCTCGCCTCGCTTATGTAAGTAGCCACCATATATGCTAGTCGCTTGCTGCAGCTCCACTTTACTACTCAGTCCTTCCTATAAGCTTAAATAGTCTTGATCTCATGGTGTGAGATTGCTGAGTCCCCGTGACTCACAGATACTTCCAAAACAGTTGCAGGTTCCGATGAGGCCAGTGCAGGTGATTCAACCGAGCTCAAGTGGGAGTTCGACGAGGAACGTGGTCGTTACTATGTGTCTTTTCCAGATGATCAGAGTGGTGCCCAGCTGGGACGATTCGGGATCTGTGTTAGCATTTGGGGTATCTTCTTTTATTTTGGTTCCGTAGTCGGACCTTGAGTGTACTCAATGATGGATGTTTATTTATGTACTGTGACGTGGCGATCGTAAGCCAACTATGTATCTTTCCCTTATTTATTACATGGGTTGTGTGAAGATTACCTCACTTGCGACATTGCTTTCAATGCGGTTATGTTTCTAAGTCGTGCTCGACACGGGAGATATAGCCGATCGGGCGCTATGTTGGTAATCGAGCCTTCCCGACTTAGGAGCCCCTACTTGATTGTTTGTCGACGTTGTTGAGTCTAGAATGAAAATGTTTTGAGTCTTAGGATTATATATATCGGAGAGTAGGATTCTTTTACCCTCACCCTTCATCGCCTCGTGAGGTCTCCTCGACGAGAGTTTTGACTCTTCTCTCTCAAATTTCACTAAATTTTTTTAGGATCACGGGTATCTTGGAATCGCTCCGATGGTTTTGTGACGAGAACATTGTTCTTGGTGCCTCCCGACATTTAGGGGTTGTGGCAGTTGTCCCGGGAGTTGAGCTCCGAGGTGTTGTCGCCACAATTTTATCGCTGCGCCTCGAATACCCGAGTTTTACCGACATCGAAATCTCTTTGTGCAGTTGTTGGTGAGATAACCCCGATAGCCCAAAGATCGTGGCGAAAAGGGAGTATTGCCATGACTTGTATAACGGATGTTTTTCAAGGTCGAGGTACACGATTTCGAGGATTTCTTGGTTATGTGTTGACGGATGGATACAAATGGATCTAGGTATTGTTAGTTTGGGTGATATATTTTGTGTCCCTCGTATCCCCAACACCAGATTGCATAACCAGAAAGTTTCGGGAGTTTATAGGTGGGAATTCTAGTAGCTTACAGGATATTCTTTCCGGCTGATGTATGATTTGAGATTGGGGTTCAACGCCTAGTGGTCCGCCCATTCACGGTCGATTTACAAAGGGTCGCGTAGACGCCTTAAAGAATCCTTGGCTATGCTGATTCGGGACGCCTTGTTAGTCATTCGTGACGTCTCGCTATACGTCAGGTCCGTGTGGGCCCCACCACTAACACTTTGGGCGTAAATTCTATCATGTGTTTGTTCCGCTCATTCTAGAAGCCAACCTTTTGTTTTCAGCCAGATATTCAATTGTTTCTCACCGATGTTATTTCCATATCTTTTATAAGTGGCTTCTCCCTTAATGGATGTGTGATGATTAACTTTGAATTCATTCGCTCATTCTTGTTCAATGTTTATTGTGAAGACTATATGTTGCAATTTTCATCCGCTGATTCTACTTATCTATTTGTCAATCAAAGGACTAACGGATGTCACCTCTTCAGATGGCTCCGCCAACGCTCTCCAATCCGGATCGCAATGATGGGGATCACCAATCCTCCACCTCCACCTCCACCTCCGCCTCCAGAGGCTCGGCAAGCTATCATGGCAGCCACCAATGCCAATGCTCGATGATTTTGCAGCTCTTGCAAGAACGCATCAGGGCAAGGCAATCAAGGCAATCAAGGCAATCAAGGTCAAGGCAACAATCAGCCACACTTTGCTACTCTCACCGGGCCTCGCTAATCACCAAGTCTTTCAGCTTCGTGTTGAGGCAACAGACGCCGATGATTGGTTAGTGGACATCTGCAAGCACTTTGATCAGAAAGTAATGTCGACCGAGGACTTTGTCAAGTTTGCATCGCTTCAACTCAAGGATCAAGCTGCTGAGTGGTACCAAGAATACAAAGATTCCAGAGGAGGTCGTGTCATTACTCGATGAGTTCCGCCGTGATTTCCGAGCTCATCACATTCAAGAGTGTTGTTGAGAACAAGCGTGAGGAGTTCCAAATCTCAAGCAGGGCAACATGTCCGTCTATCAATACAATATCCAGTTCCGTAAGCTCGCTTGCTTTGCTAAGCAAGACGCACTGATGAAAGGAGTATGATCTATCGCCAGAGGTGGTCCGAGAGAAGATCTGCAATTACCTCTTGTGCTGCTTTGAGCCAGATAAGTATGATGATTTCTACAACATGGCTCTGAATCAAGAAGCTGCTCAGCTCAAATGCGAGGCTTCTAAGAAGAGAATCAGGGATGCAGTTCAGTCCTCTTCGTCCTCTCAAGTGGCAGCCAAGCAGCGAAGTTTTACTCTGCCCCTCCTCCGCTCCACCACCCTTACCAAAGAAGAACTCAGTGGCCGTGGATCTTCCTATCAAAGAATCCATCACAAAGAGCTCGGGCCATTAGCGAGCTATACACCTCCAGATTGTCTCCTTGCACGGCATTCCACAAGTGATCTCTTCGCATCTGTGGCAGCATCTTTACCTCCAAGTTTTGGGATTCTTTTCGTAAGGCCATGGGCACCAACATTCGGTTCAAGACAGCTTTCCATCCTCAAACAAGTGGCCAAGTTGAGCGAGTAAATCAAATCCTTGAAGATATGCTCAGGGCTTGTGTCATTTCTTTCGTATGAAGTGGGAAGATTGCCTTCCATATGCCGAAGTTCTCTTACAACAACAGCTTCCAAGCGAAGTTCGGCAAGGCCCCATTCGAAATTCTCTATGGCGTAAAGTGCCGACTTCTCTCAATTGGTCTCGAGACAGTGAACGCCAACTTCTTGGCAATGACTTGATCACGTAAGCGTAAGAAATGTGCCAAGTCATTCGTGAGAATTCAAAGCCGCGAATCGCGCCAAAGAGCTATTATGATGATAAGCACCGGATGTGGCTTTTGAAATCGGAGATCATGTCTACCTCCGCCTCTCCAATGAAAGGTACTGCCGCTCGTATCAAAGGGAAGCTTGCCCTAGATACGTGGGTCCTTTCAAGATCATTGGGAAAAGAGGCGATCTCGCCATCAACTTGAGGTTCCATCCAACTTTGCAAACGCGTACGATGTGTTTCACGTGTCACAGCCTTCGCAAGTGCTTCAAGACTCCTGAACGCACTATCAACTTCAAGAGATTGACCTTCAAGAAGATCTCTTATCATGAGCACCTGCTGTTATTCTTGAAGAAACCGAGCGAAGACTCGCAACAAGTCAATCAAATTCCTGAAAGTGAAGTGGTCACACCATTCCGACCGAGAAGCTACCCGGAGCGAGGATCACCTCCGCTCGAATATCCGGAGTTCTTTTCACCCTAGATCTCGGACGAGATCCTCTTGTAGTGGTGGAGTGTTGTAACACCCCGAAGTAACTTTCCATATTTGTAACTCCAACTCTTGCCATTTTCGCATTGATATATGATATTCCCTCCGTGGTTGGGTTTTCCTATTTTTGCATTTTGTCTATGTCATGCATTTTATATTATGTCATCATGTGCATCGATTTGCATACGTGTTCGCCTCATGATTCCGAGCATTTTTCCGTTGTCCGCTTTTGCAATCCGCACTCCTATCTTCCCCGCATCCTTTTACGCTTTTTCCCAAAGCGGTATTAAACCTTCTCGAAATGGACCGAGGTTTGTCTAGTGGCCTTGGTATAACACCCGAGACCACCGTCAAGTTTCGGTCATTTGGAGCTCGCTTGGTACTCCAACGGTTAACCGCACTCTTCGCAGAAGGCCTCTTTTTAAGTTGCAGCCCAACACCCTCCAAAACAGCCCAATAACCCATCTAAGTCACCTCCATGCTTCCTCCGTTGCTCGATCACGATCGTGGGCTAAAACTACACCTCATTTGACTCTCCTAGCTCTCTATGCCTATTTAAGCAAACCTCCCCAAATCCGGATCATCTCCCGAAACCCTAGCAGCTTTTGTCCTCCGCCGGACACGTCTGGCGAGCTGGACGCTGTCTGCCCGCCTGGCTGCCAATCAATCGGGCGCCACGCCAGCCCCGCGCCCCACTTCGCCCTCCTCTCTCCTCCCCGCCGCTGCCCGCTGCCCGGATCCGCCTCAAGGGTCTCGGCTGGCAGCCAAGACCGGGCTCGGCTTCTACTACCACCATTGCCGCCTCCCTCCGCCACATGGGCCTCGGCTGGCTCTCGCTGACGCTGCAAGGCCATTCGGCCCGTCTTCGTCTGCTGTCTGCACAAGGCTGGCCTCCGCCCATCGCCGCTTTCTCCCGGCTGCTGGCCACGGCCGACCGCCACGGCCGCCTGACCTCACCATGAGCTCCTCCTCCGCAAGAGAGTCTGGATCGGCCCCGATCCGCCTCAGAACCCGAGCCCGCTGACCTCTTCTCTTCTTCCCTCCTATTTTTCTCTAAGTATTTTAGCATCCTTGTAATTTTGTGCAATTTTCAACATGCTATATCTTCGCATCCGTAGATCCATTTTTCACAGATAATATGTCAAAATGTTCGTCTCAAAGAGTAGAACATTTCATTCCATTGCATCATTTTAATTTGAGCTTATCTTGATGCCCGAAATGCTGTTGGAAGAGTGCTATGTGCTGTTAGTTTCTGATTTTTATCAGGACTTGCACTTTTGTTATTTTTGCCATGATTATTGTGTGCACCCTATGAATTTGAGTCCTACATGTGTTTTGTAAAATGCCATGCCATCTTTCCAGGAGTATATGCCATGTATTTTTGTGATCTATGTGGTGACTAGCACAAGCATGCAAAGTAGGTGTCCTAATGTTGCTGATTTCAGCCCTGTTTTAGCTGATTTTGATGCCATGTTTACTTGATGATACCGAGAGATCTATGCATATTTTGAGATACTTCAGTAAGGGTGTTTTGTAAAGCATGACTTGCTCTATCCATCCATGCCTTTGTTTGCAATTATGGGATGCCATAGCTTGAGTCAATCGAGCTCTACTTTTGCTATCAAATGTTTCCTGGCAGATTGTATACGTGTTATTCAATTTTGCCAAGCTTGTTGTGGTTGACCCGTATAGGCTATGTTATTGTTCTTGCCATGTATGTCTTCTATGTCAGGTCTTCTTGATGTATGTATGCTTAGTTTATCATTCGAGGCTCTGTAGTGAGTGCATTGAGCTTGTTAACATGCCATCTCGTTATCAGTTTTTGACATGTCATGTTGCTGAATCTGTTAACGAGACTTTCAATATTGACATGGGTGTTACTATATTTTCTAGTCCTTTTTGGCTTATGGTCAGTAAGGGATTTTTGTTCTAGGCTTTGAGTAGATTCATGCCATGCCTTGTTTTGCTATTTTAAGGTCCTGTAGCATGTAGTTTTGATGCTCTGAACATTGCAACCTGTTACTGTTTTTGCCATGTCCAGCCTGATATTTAATGCACTTTTGCCATGCTTGTTTGAACATGTTATGATGTGAACTAGCCGTAGCTCAGTGCTCATCTTTTGTCGAGCATCATGTGTAGATCACTGCCATGTGCTTTCTTGTTACGTTTGGGTGCAGTAGCTTAATTATTTGTTGCTTGCTAAGTGGCATCATGCTGTTAATGGCAGATTTGCGCCATTCTTGTTTTGCTTGCCATTTGCAAACCGTGCATCCGTTTCCGTTGATCTTTATATCGATTTCAACCGAAATCATCTCATCTTTCCAGTGGCATGCTTGGTTTGCCAAGTTGATGCCTGGTTCATCATTTACCTTCCGGAGCGCATATAAGCATTGCATATCACATCCCGCATATCATGTCATGTTTTGCATCATGTGGATTGTGCATTGCACCGTGATTTATTGTGGTTCCTTTGTTTGTGTTGTTGCTTTGGGTAGAGTCGGGAGACGAGTACGTGAACGAGGAGCCTGTTGAGAACGCTTTCGAGGATCAAGCTTTCGACAACTCGAGAACATTGCAGCAAGATGACCATACCTCGAAATCACTTCTATCTTTGCTATGCTAGTTGCTCGCTTTTTTGCTATGCCTATGCTGCGATGCCTACCACTTGCTATATCATGCCACCCATATTGCCATGTCAGCCCCTAACCATCCTTTTCCTAGCAAACCGCTGATTGGCTATGTTACCGCTTTGCTCAGCCCTCTTATAGCGCTAGTAGTTGCGTGAAGCTGAAGTTTGTTCCTTGTTGAACATGGAGATGTTGTTCCTTAGTGAACATGGTTACTTGTTGGGGATATCACAATATATATCTGCTATAATTAATACATCTATATACTTGGTAAAGGGTGGAAGGCTCGCCTTATGCCTGGTGTTTTGTTCCACTCTTGCCACCCTAGTTTCCGCCATACCGTGTTATGTTCCTTGATTTTATGCTCTTTACACGGTTGGGTGATTTATGGACCCCTTGACAGTTCGCTTTGAATAAGACTCGCCCAAAGAAGGCCCAACATTGGTTTTACCATTTGCCACCTAAGCCTTTTTCCCCGGTTTTCGCGAGCCCGAGGGTCATCTTTATTTTAACCCCCGACCAGTGTTCTTCGAAGGCTGGTTCAACCGAGCTGCTTGCAAGGGCCACCACGGGAAACTCGAGGCTTGGTTTTACTCAGAGCCTGTCTCATCCGGATGTGCCCCGAGAACGAGATATGTGCAGCTCCTATCGGGATTTGTCGGCACAACCGGGTGGCTTTGCTGGTCTTGTTTTATTGCTGTCGAAATGTCTTGTAGTCCGGATTCCGAGATTGATCGGTCTTCCCGTAGAAGGAATATCCTTCGCTGACCGTGAGAGCTTATAATGGGCTGTTGGGACACCCTGCAGGTAATATCTTTCAAAGCCGTGCCTGCGTTATGAGGCAGATGGGAATTTGTTAATGTCCGTTGTAGAAAACCCAAAGTTGACCTCAAATAAAATACACATCAACTCAGTGTAACTGTGATGGTCTCTTCTCATGGAGTCCGGAAGTGAACACGGTGTTGGAGTTATGTCCGACGAAGTAGTTCAGATCACTTCTTGATCACTACTAGTTTCACGACCGCGCTTTGCTTCTCTTCTCGCCTCTTTTATGTAAGTAGCCACCATATATGCTAGTCGCTTGCTGCAGCTCCACTTTACTACTCAGTCCTTCCTATAAGCTTAAATAGTCTTGATCTCGCTGGTGTGAGATTGCTGAGTCCCCGTGACTCATGATACTTCCAAAACAGTTGCAGGTTCCGATGAGGCCAGGTGATTCAACCGAGCTCAAGTGGGAGTTCGACGAGGAACGTGGTCGTTACTATGTGTCTTTTCCAGATGATCGTGAGTGGTGCCCAGCTTGGGACGATTCGGGATCTGTGTTAGCATTTGGGGTATCTTCTTTTATTTTGGTTCCGTAGTCGGACCTTGAGTGTACTCAATGATGGATGTTTATTTATGTACTGTGTGAAGTGGCAATCGTAAGCCAACTATGTATCTTTCCTTATTTATTACATGGGTTGTGTGAAGATTACCTCACTTATGACATTGCTTTCAATGCGGTTATGCTCTAAGTCGCGGCCTCGACACGGGAGATATAGCCGATCGGGCGCATACACCTTAGCTCAAGGAGAATAACGTGAAGACGCCGGTCTTCTGAGTTGAATCTCAGCCTCCCTAACCAGATGTACAGTTGTCACAAAGAATTGAACTGGTCCAACAAACCTCGTGTCTTCAACAAGGACCGGTTCTATCTTCTCCTCTCCTTACTTAGAGTTTGTCTTTGTGAAGTCATTGCCTATCTATCATACCTGTTTGACTTCATTGCTTGACTACTTTTGTTGATTGGCTTCACTATCTTCCATCTTGATCCTACTACCAAGCTGCTATTAGTCTTATACTTTCAATGCTATTGCATACTTGACTATGGTTTGCTTGTTGTAGTTTATCTTCCGCTGCATATCAATTAGGTCATTTCTATTGTTTGTCTTCAAACATCCGTGTTTTGAAGATTTTCCTAAAAATCGCCTATTCACCCCCTCTAGTCGATAACTAGCACTTTCAGATTCAAGCCCAGCCAGTCCGAAGGCCGATCCCAATGGTGGAGAAGGGTTCATCAAACGGCCGACCGCTGTGGATGTTGTGCAAAATGTTGGTGGTATCCGCCGAGGTATGCAAGCCAATTCGCTAAGGCACCCACTCCAAACCTATATATAAGACGGTGGGCAGCGGAGAAATTATGAGATGGAAATGGAATAACTAAGTACTACATGATCAAACTCCATTATCGACCTGCTCATCGGAGAAAATCCGACTACCTCTCAACATCGGCAACTCTAGCGGAGTCAACGCAACCATGGCTAGGAGCGGTGGACTGTTCAAGGGTTGTCCCATAGAAGAACCTTCTCCTCGAGGACACATGGAAGACCAATAAGCATGGCCTTTTCCCAAGCCTATTTAAGCAGCTGCCTTGAAAAAGTTGGTGCAGGAAGCACCGAGTCTTGCAGCGTGAGGACGCCGGAGCGCGTGTGATTTCTCCCAGAGGATCGCTGCCCAAGGTCTCCCAGCCCCGACGAGGAGGAGAACCGCCTGCTAATCCATGGGAGAAGCGACGAACTGCCTTCTCTTCGGGGAGGGAACTCAAGAGGAGGAGATAAGAGCGAGTAACCAAGAGGCCTCGCCCCTTCCAACTGTAGAGATCATTCCTCAACTAAGGGGTGAGGCTATTATTTACTACTAAGTACTAGCATTATGGAATGTTATGGGATTGCATTATACCGTAAATAATAGCACTAGTAAGAAATTTTTGGCACTAGGTAGTAGTTTTTGGCGTGATTAAGAAATTTTGTATGTTTTTGCCATTTTTGTACACGCTAACTAGTGTCAAAAACGCCTTACATTATGTGACGGAGGAGTACGATCAGATCAGAAAGCAGACTAGAACTACTTTTCTCAACTAGTAGTGCGATGTAATGCACTTCTAGTCTAGTCTAGTATAGTGCACCAGTTTTGAACTCTTGAATCTCAGGGCCAAGGAGCTACAGCTTGAAGTGGAGGGTACTACTGTTCTC
This sequence comes from Aegilops longissima, assembly GCA_021605205.1. Taxonomy (NCBI): domain Eukaryota; kingdom Viridiplantae; phylum Streptophyta; class Magnoliopsida; order Poales; family Poaceae; genus Aegilops; species Aegilops longissima. Next base: position 579,472,269 of record CM038681.1, read on the forward strand.
TAGAACCATCGCTGTACTATCAATGCAGGGAAGTACACTCAGAGTGGCCTATGTCGGCTTCCGGGAATGGGGTCCCTGTGACTTGCTCGCTCATGGCTCAAGGCGTGGCTCAAAGGAGGCCCAGACAGCCCATCTTCATCAACGCAAGCTCAAGACCTCGTGAGGGGCCAGACTGGGCGGACGACCAGGAGCTTCTCCGCACGGCCTCGCCAGCTGGCTCATGAGGAGGCGGAGAGTTCAAGGCAGGGTACTCATGAGGTGCCCGTGATGCAAGCCATGACGCACCAAGGGCGCCAATGGGCGCCAGCTCACAGAGCGCCCTCCTTTCCTCTTTGGAGCAAAGGGAGCAAGAGCAGGCAAGGCATCAAGCAAAGGCATCCATTTCGTGCAATAAGACCAAGACCAGCCCCAACAGCTGGAATGCAACATCGTGGAGCCCAAGCAAAGGCCATCACCAGAGCCTTTGGCAAAGCGAGGACCAACTTTAGTCAGATAAGTGTACTGCTTATTCCCTTCAAATGGCTAATTGTTACGCCTTCCCGCTCAATATTTGGGAAGAGGCCCAGATCCTTCGTCTATATAAGTAGAGCTAGCCACCATAGTAGGAGGACGATCACACGGAGGGACGATCAGATAGAAAGGATCTGGCATTTTGGAATCCAGAGAGAGAGAGAGAGACCCGATCCTCAAGCTAGAGCGACGGGATACCACTTAGAAGTTCATCACACCCACCAAGAACAGACCCTCACGAGGTTGTTCTTTCCTGTACTATTCTTCACCAGCCCAAGAGGCAATCCACACACCACACACTGGAGTAGGGTATTACACCACGATGGTGGCCTGAACCAGTATAAATCTCGTGTCTCTTGTGCTGTTCTTCTTAGTAGTTTAGGCCTCGCGATTCGGGTGAGGTACGAGACGGTGGAGGGTTGGATCTCCGCACGCACTCCCAGTAGTTCGAACTTAAGGGTCTGCTGAACCCGAATCCGACATTTGGCGCGCTGTAGGTGTGCCGAATTTGCCTTTCATCGCCTCGTTTTCCCCGACCACCGCGAATTCATGTTCCGACGCCGCTGTGCCGCGCTGAAGCGCCGAGCCGCCGCTCGCCTCCTATGTCGCCCAGACGCCCCCTGGCCGGGCGGTGTCTCTCATCGCTCCTCGCCGCCGCCGCCAACGCCGCCACCGCCCGGCGGGAATGAGCAGCAAGCGCCATCCGAGCACCTGCCCATGAGGCGGACGGCCGCACCGCCACGCTTTCGCCACCCTTCGCTGCTTTCTTCGTCACATACGCTTCAGGCGCCATGGAGGCCCGAGCTGCACTTATCGCGCTAACGAGCTCCTGCGCTTACCGCCTCGCCGATGATGTTCACGAAGAATGGCTCAACCGCATCGCTGAAGCTCGTCTGCGGCGCGCGACCGCCCGTCTGCCTCGCTGCACCGCACTTCGCTTCGCTGGGCGATGAAGTTTCCCGGGCGCCAGCCGCCTCCTCAAGACGGCGCCGTTTTAAGCGCTGCCCCTCGGTCGGAACTCCGTCGCCAGCGCCGCGCTGCAAGAGCAGAGCTGCCAAGAAGTTCTCGCCAAGAAGAAGCTGCCCGAGGCCCCCGCCCAGCACGCCAAGACCCTGGCTGCCCCTGCCATGGGCGCAGGAGGCCAGCAAGACCAAGCTCTCGTCGTCCAAGGCCCCCGCTGCCACGGCGGGCTGCCGCGCTTTCACCACCGAAGCCGCGCAGGCCACTAGGCCCGCCAAGTTCGCTGCACCTGCCTCCATGCTACGACGGCACAGCCTGACCTTACGGAGTTCCTCCAGTTTCACGAGCTGGGCATCGAGGCTGCCAACGGAGATGAAAAGGTCATGGCGAACTGGTTTCCCATGGCGCTGGGCGACGTAGCCCGCACTGCTCCTGAACCGCCAGAGGCACGATCTCTTCTCGCCAAGATGCGCACTCCGCTTCATCGCCAACTTCCGTGGTACTCGCGACCGCCACCCGCCGGAGCGACATGCGCCGGATCAAGCAACAGCCGTGGGAAACCCTGCATAAGTACATCCAGCGCTTCAACAACGCTGGCCTCAAGATCCCTGTGGTAACGGAGGAGGCCATCATCTCCGCTTTCTCCAACGGCGCGGCGCGACGTCAAGATGAAGGAGGAGCCGGGCGATGCATGAAGATCTGCACCTCCTCGAGCTGTTCAACTTGGCGACTGCGCGCCAGGCTGAGGAAGGGCGCCTCCTTCCTCGAGCTGCCCGCCGCGGATCCCAAGATAAGAAGCCCAAGGCCAAGGACGTGAAGCGCAGGGGCTGCCGTGCTCGCACCGAACCGCACACCAAGCAAGGCGTAGATCAGCCCGAGTCCTCTAAGGGCAGCCGGTATCGCGGTACCACCACCTCCACACCCACAACACCAATGAATGTCAAGAGCTCCGCCATGCGCTGAGCAGGGTCGGCAGACGCCTCGAAAGCAGCGACCAGGGCTACGGCCGAGGAGGAGGAAGGAATGCAGACGCTGAAGATCATGTCTGCGCCAAGGGTGGCGCGACCAACCTCGCGAGGATCACTGCAAGACCCACCTCGCGAGGGGGGCCGGAGGGATCGGCCTCGTGAGGATCGCCTGCAAGGGAACGATGCTCCCTCCGCTGCCGCCGCCACCAAGGAGAATCAAGACCGCCATCAGACGAGGGGCTGGGGCTTCAGAAGCGCTGCGATCGTCAGATCCCGGGCGGCTCAAGCCCCACCTCTCACCGCATCTTCAAGCAGTTCGCCGTGAAGTGAATGCAGTCCTTCCCAAGCTCGAGTCCACGCGCCTCGTGTGGTCGGCGGCGCCATCACGCTCAGCTCAGCGGATCAGCTCAAGCGCAGCCACAGCCGGAGTTCTCCCGATGCTTTGCTCCCCAATCATCAACAATGTGCTAGTCACCAAGACCTCATCGACGGCGGAGCAGGCTCAACGCCCTGTCCGTGGAGACATTCAACAATCTTCAAGTGCCTTTACAGCCAGCTTCAGCCAACCAAGCCTTTCTCCGAGTCACCGACGGCTCCACGGTCCCGATCGGGCAGGTCCGCTTCCGTCACCTTCGGGCCCGCGATAACTACTACACCGAGCTCATCGACTTCGACGTCGCCCACATTCGCCAGATAACGCCATCCTCGGTACCCAGCATTGGCCAAATTCATGGTCAGAACTCCACCATGGCTACAACATCCTCAAGATGCCAGAAGCGGCGGAGTCATCACGGTGCCTTGTGAAGAGAGAGATGCAAGCAGGTTCCCCGGAGCGAGCTTTTCAGCCGCATCACCGGAAGACCTGCACCACAAGCAGCAGGATGCCTCCCGAGGCAGCACCCAAGAAGAAGAAGACATCGACCAGCCCGGCTCTTCAAGAGGCAGGCCTCAGTGGCCCCCACCGGCTAGGGGAGCCTCCTTCCATCGTGATAGGAAAGCATGCCCGGGCGCCTCCTCGCAGGGCTCGGTGCTCTCCCCGAGGGCCGCCACCGCCAAGGTCTCGAGGGAGGCGCTGGGCACCACGAGGAGGCGGTTTTGAAGCACGCTTCCCACAAGGTGAGCAAGACCAGGAGGACAGAACCTCAAGAGTTCATCGCCAAGGCCATTCAGAGCTACAGGAGTCAAGGGTCATGATGGGCAGCCGCCGCCACTCACTGTGGGCCCCCATCCAGCGAGGATGGTGGGCTGCGGCTCAGATCGACATACCAGGCTCAACTGAGCCGCATCTCAAGAGCGCCTGCCCTCGCGAGTGGGACGCTATGTAGGGTCCGCCCCATAGCCACGCACGCATGCCTTATGGCTCGCCAAACGCGGGCTGTCAGCAGCACTGCCTCATGAGGACCATCCCGAGGCTCAAGAGGTCGCACGCCAGATTCTCGGGCGGAGATGGAGATGGCCCATGAGGAGCCGCCACGCCTCGAGCCTCCCGAGGCCCCCGGCCGAGGGCTCGTGAGGATCGGCCCCGCAGCCCACCGAGTCTGCTACATCAACAACCCTTCATCCCCAACATCACCAGTGACATCTTAAGTTTCATTTCCTACTGGGAGCGCCTTCAGGTCAGATTATTCCTGTGTCATGGGTCCGTCCCCTCGCGGCATGTATCCCTTTATTTCATGTCTTTAGCTTATCCTGTTGGGGGCGCCTCGGCTGCATCATCCCCAAGCCGCCGGGCCAGCCCCAGCGGCATGTATCCTTCATGCTTTCCTTAGGATTATGCCTCGCTCCACCATGCTTGTTATTTGGTGCCTTCTCCCGGTGGCTAAATCTTGCACATTAAAGGGGGTGCCCGAGCATCGCGACTGTGGCTCCTACCGCTCTCCGCCCTCACCCTCCGGTCTTGTCCATGGCATCGCGACCTGGCTTGCCAACGACGGCCGAGACCAGCCCGAGAGCCGGACCCGAGGACGAGAGTTTCACATCCAATCCATCTTGCTGCTAAAGGGGGTGCCCGAGCATCGCGACTTAGGGCTCCTACCGCTCTCCGACCTCACCCTCGGTCTTGTCCATGGCATCGCGACCGGCTTGCCAATGATGGTCGAGACCAGCCCGAGAGCCGGACCCGAGGACGAGAGTTGCTGCGCTTCGACCCAGCTTTGCACGCTAAAGGGGGTGCCCGAGCATCGCGACTCAGTGGCTCCTACCGCTCTCCGCCCTCACCTCCGGTCTTGTCCATGGCATCGCGACTGGCTTGCCAACACGGCCGAGACCAGCCCGAGAGCCGGACCCGAGGACGAGTTGCGCTATCTAACCTAGCTTGCGCTGCTAAAGGGGGGTGTCCGAGCATCGCGACCAGACTCCTACCGCCTCCGCCCTCACCTCCGATCTTGTCCATGGCATCGCGACCTGGCTTGCCAGCGACGGTAGAGACCAGCCCGAGAGCCGGACCAAGACGAGAGCACCGCATCCGCCAAATTTGGTGGAACACACTCAAGATAAGGCTCAGAGCCAGCGCAACCCGCCTTTGAGGTAGGGCCTCGTGAGTCCCGCTGGCTCACGGGTGCCCAGATACACCTTGTCCAGCCCTACCGCCATCCACGTGTCGTGGTGGGCTAGATAGCCCGGGCTCCTCCCGGAGGGGAGCCCCTCCCACGCTCCAGTTGAAGTACCATGTCTGCCACTGGCCGACGACATCGCCGAGGAGCGGCTATGCTCAGACGCATGCGAAGCGCCATGCTCAAGGCTGGTGATAAACAACCGAGGGTGGCCTCCGGTCGATCAACCTCGTGGAGCCCAGAGCTCTGGTCCGCCTGCTGCAACGCCTCTCGAGCGCCGCGAGGGCTGGGCACGGGCTGCGCCTGGTCACGCCAGACGACGCCACTCCAGCCAGCCCTCGGCCTGGTTCGCCGTGACGCCACTCCCCGAGCGGAGCCAAGGTACGCATGCCGCTTGAGCTGCCAAGGGTGACTCTTGAGCATCGCGACTCAGAGCCTAATCGGGTCACGAGCCCTCACCCCTTAGTTCTCGAAGGCTAACGGCGGTTGAGGTATGCGCGGGCCGGGCTCGCAGACGAGAACGGTGGATCCGCCACGCCACCTCCCTACTTGCTGTTCAGGCGCTATGGGGGACTCCTGAGCATCGCGACTCAGAGCCTAACTTGTCACGTAGCCCCTCACTCCTTGGTCCCGCCCTGGTTTTCGGTCGGGCTAACGGCGGCCGAGAGAGCAAGGGCCGGCTCGCCAGAGAACATAAGCAAGTAGGAAGCACAAATTTCAAGGAATTCAAAAGCAAATATTACAGTCCACACTGTTATCGCAGTACCAAACGCAGTTTAAACGCCCCCGAGGCATGATACATGTGCAGGAATTAAAAGCAAGACAGAGCCGCAGCGGAGTCACTTGTCGGGCGTGGAGCAGCGCAGCGGCTCGGCCAAGCAGCAGGCCGGGCAGCCGCTTTTGGCTTGGTGTCAAGGCCCGAACTTCCCAACAGCCTCCGCGATTCTTCACACCGGCAGCGGCAGCTGCGCTCGCCGCTGGCTGCTCCAAAGAGGCTGTCCATGTCGATGCTAGGATCGCCAAGATAGATGTGGGTGAGGATCCGCTGCGCAGAAGACAAGACACGCGCCGCCTCACCCAGGGGCCAAGACCAAGGAGACATCTTCAAGAGCGCCGAATCAGAAGGGAAGCAGCTTGGCGGGCCGCCCTTCCGCGCCGCCAAGGCTCTCCAGCCGCTATCATAAAGCTCCTCAGAAGGCGCGAGCCTTCACCTCCATATCCATGAAGGCCACGCGATCTTCGGCAAGAACCCGCGCTTTGGCGCCCAGCTCGACCTTCCTCGCCTCCAGCCTCCTGCTCCAAGACGCCTAGGCGGTCGCGCGCGCTTCATCTTGGCCTCCCGGTCCTGATGGTCAGCTCACGAGCCTTCATGCCTTCCTCCTGCTCCCGGCAGAGGCGGCCTCCTCGGCGAGCTGGTTCAGAGCCTTCACCGCCTCCAGCGGCCTCACAATGATTTGATGCTGGCAAGCCTCCCCTGTGGCAGCATCACGGGCTACCTACCACGAACAGCCTGCTTCTCGTCACAAGCCGTCAAGCCTGACCAGCGCCGCCTGAATCGGCATCGGCGCGAATCCAGCCAGAGGCCAGCTCCAAGCGCCCAGCCACCAAGCGAGGGTCGGCGTCAAGATCTCGCCACAGCCGGGCCGGTTCAGCAGCAGCAGCGATCCAGACTGCTGGAGGAGTCGGAGAGACATCACCATGGAGTAGGAGGAATTGGTGGCGGTAGCAAGAACGCCTTGAGGCGGAGCCGCCGGCGCCACGACAACGGTGGAGGCAAGCCAAAGAAGGCCACCTCGGAGGTCGCCTCGACCAGGGGGCTGAGTGCATTTCAGCTGGGCTCGAGGACGCCCGAAGGAGAGGCCTGGGCGCCGTCATCTTCCTTTTCGGCAAAGGCATCACCACGGATGGGGCCCGAGGAGCCCCTTCAGCTTTTTCATGGCGCCAATGTCAAGAGCATGGACATCGATCTCGCCGATGTAACAATAACCAAGACGGGAAGGTGCACTTACAAGTCGTCAGCCAGGATCTCGAGCAGCCTCCGCCATACTTGTAGCCCGAGAGCCGGGCTGCAGGATCAGCTTCAAGGGGACCAGAGCGGAGGCGCTGCTCATGATCGCCTGGCCCGGGCGGACTCTGGGGACCAGCCTGGTCCGGTCCTTCTTCGATCGGGTAGGCTTCTCCCCTCACCACCTCATCCTCGCCGCCATCACTCGAGGAGGCGGAGAACGCAGGGCTCTGCGCGCAGGGGAGGAGCCCTGACTCCGCCTAATCAACCCTCTCCTGGCCCTCTTTCCTCCACCTCTTCGCTGAGTCGGAAGAGGACACGCCCACCAGGTCCTCCGAGCCTCCGCGGCACGAGCCTCGCCCCCATTGAAGGCGGGCATGGACCCCACAACCTGCTCCCAACTCGTGAAGAAACAGGAGCGGGTGCCTCCGGCCTCGCCACATCACCCCCAACAAAGGACTGAGGATCATCGCAGATCCTCGCCGCCTGTACACGGGCTCGGTGAGGCCTCCACATCGGAGCGAGCATCGCGAGCGAGCTGGCTTGGTGCCCAGAACTCCTCAGCGAGGACAAGACCGGTCAGCCTCACACCACAAGATCGTCCGGCTTCAGATCTGCATCCATCTTCTCCAAAGACTAGCTTCACTGATCCCGAAGTCCGCCGACCACCATCGGAGCTCTCAAGGCTCTGTGGGCAGGATCAGCCGAGGTGGATTCGCCAGCATCAATCAAGACCCACTTGCTCCCAAGCCTCAATCCGCTCTCCTGTTTTGAATGGCAATGGCTCCGCCATATGCGATTTAAGTCAAGACGCGGAGACGGAACCACGGGAGGTTCGGAGGAAGAAGTAGTGGCGCAGCAAGGCCACCGAGGGCTTCACCCCAACATGGGCCTCACAATAGTAGGCGAAGATTGCCGTAAGAAGGACGAAGTTGGGATGAAGGTGCAGAGCGTGAATGTTGTAGTGACGGAGGATGGAGAAGAAGAACTCAGAGAAGGGAGGCGCCAGACCAGCAATGGTGGTGCTCGCAAGAACGGTAGAAGGTACTCCCTCGACCCTCAGGGGCGGAGGAGCCACCTGAACACCACTGCTCCATTGACGCTTCAAGCCTCGCCAACCGGGCGATCGTGGCAAGGCTCACCGACACATTCGGGCGGTCCAAGGCAGAGAGTACCAGTTCCGCCGGGTTTGACGAGGAGCCATAACTGGCTAGGGCACGAAGGCGGAGGGATCTCAAGGTCTTGGAAGCAGGAGGAGAGGTGCAAGAAAGGGATCTAAGCAGCAATCGGAGAAAGTAAAGGAGGCAAGGAAGATGCCACTTATTATCAACCCGCACGGGTTGCAGAGGCGCCCACGCCCAATCAACCGCCACGCTGGGCGCCTAAGGCCGCAGTCTGTTAGGGGCTCCACGACGCTCGTGACTTGCCCTTTCGCCTCTCGACGCATCAAGTTCGGGCGCAGGGCCCCTGGGCTACTGCCGGGCGTTTCCGGGAACGGGGTCCCCAGATTGCTCGCTCGGCCCGCGGCTCAAGGCGTGGGCTCAAAGGAGGCCCAGACAGCCCATCTTCATCAACGAAGCTCAAGACCTCGCGAGGGGCTGAGATTGCTGGGCGGACGCACCAGGAGCTTCTTCAGACGGCCTCACAGTTGGCTCATGACGAGGCGGAGAGTTCAAGGCAGGTACTCATGAGGTGCCCGTGACGCAACCCATGATTTACCAAGGGCGCCAAGGCCAGCTCAAGAGCCGCCCTCCTTTCATCTTTGGTGCAAAGGAGCAAGCGCAGTAAGAGCATCAAGCAAAGGCATCCGCTTTCGTGCAACAAGACCAAGACCAACCCCAACGGCTGGAATGCAGTCATCGTGGAGCCCAAGCAAAGGCCATCACCAGAGCTTTGGCAAGCGAGGACCAACTTTAGTCAGATAAGTGTACCCGCTGTTCCCTTCAAATGGCTAATTGTTGGCGCCCTTCCCGCCAATATTTGGGAAGAGGCCCAGGCCTTCGTCTATATAAGTAGAGCTAGCCACCATAGTAGGAGGACGATCACACGGAGGGACGATCAGATAGAAAGGATCCGGCATTTTGGAATCCAGAGAGAGAGAGGGAGAGACCCGATCCTCAAGCTAGAGCGACGGGATACCACTTAGCAGTTCATCACACCCACCAAGAACAGACCCTCGCGAGGTTGTTCTTTCCTGTACTGTTCTTCACCAGCCCAAGAGGCAATCAACACACCACACACTGGAGTAGGGTATTACACCACGATGGTGGCCTGAACCAGTATAAATCTCGTGTCTCTTGTGCTGTTCTTCTTAGTAGTTTAGGCCCTCGCGATTCAAGCGAGTACGAGATGGTGGAGGGTTGATCTCCGCTGCACCCCTGTAGTTCGAATCCCAAGGGTCTCGCCGAACCTGAACCGACAGCCTAGTGGGTACTTCTCGTGCTCTATTCTATTCAGCCTCTCACGTAGCTGGCCTACTTCAGCCGGTCCTCTCACGCATACTAGCAGCCTGTTTATCAGCGATGGTTACTGCAGGGCGTAACATTTGAGTTATTTGATACAGCCAGACTAGGATTTTCGCCCATTTGTGGAGGTGTAATGGATCTTGTCGAACTTTGTTAGTAGTTCCTTCTTTATGAATGAGATGAAGCAAAGCTTTTGCCTCCGCTTAAAAAAAACACGCCAAGAGGAATTTTTTATAGTAGAGCCGATAATGGAGTGAAGTCCATGCGTAATGCCACAAGCTACAGATTAGTAGTAGAGCACTTTACATACAGAGCCATATTGCATAGTTCCCAATGCCCCGCCAGCTTTTTCCGCCCCGGGCTTAATTGGGAGGCGCTTAGTTTAAATATGCTACTAGCTGATGAGGAAGCGCAAGCGAGGTGCGGTTAGGGCGAGCATGCGAGCCACGAGATGTCGGGAAGGAAACCTGCTCACGTGGCTAGGCTGTCCAAAGGCACCCAGATTAGGCCGCACGTCTGCTTGACTTCAAAACTCAAACTACCCGTAAAATATTGGCTCGCAGCGTAAGTGTAGTAGTAATATTTTTTAAAAGGCCGTATGCTCGGCCGATCGAACCCACAAAACGAGGTATACACCTCGCCGACCACTAGTAGTACTCTGGAGTACAACGCAACCTAGAATCGGCTTTTGTCGCTAGTAGTACGACATTGTTCCTTACAAGAAACCCCTAATAATGCAAGAAACCACTAAAATGCCAAGAAACTACTACCACTTGCATACATGGCAGACTTAAGATAAGACTACGTTATCAACCATTGTACATGCTCTTACCAACAAAATCCTCGAGTGACCTCCTACCTCCGCCCGGCCCACCTAGTCATCCTCGCCATGGGACGAGCTACACGGCCGCGTATATGGGGTCAAAACCGCCGCGATGCAGAGCCCATGTTGCAGCCCAGATGCCAGTCCGTCTGCGCCAGCGCCACTAGCTAGCCAAGATAGTCGGCCCACCTGCTTGTCTCGCAAGGTTTGCTAGCTAGATTGGCACGGCAGCGCTGGGCGGCTTGCTCGCACGCCAGGCTAAGGCCAGCCATCCGCTTGAGCGAAGGCACAGCACGACGGCTTGCTCGCCAGGTCACGCCGGCCAGCTCGCCAACCTGCAGGCGGAGGCTGCATGCGCGTCTGCCCGGCTCGGAGGGAGGCGCCATCTCGGCCATCACCGCGCCACCGATTTAACACGATCAAGATCTGTTTGAAGTAATGTTTAGGAAAAATAATGATTTGAGGGGGAATAACAGGATAGAAGGTCGATGTGGGTCCTCGTGTCAATGATCAAACAAAATGTGTTGGTTTGCTGCCTCACAAGACGGACGTGGGCCAACCCACCATAAATGGTTTTTAACGAACCTAATCGGTAGGAGTACTAGCTAGTAGTTTTTGGCGTGATTAAGAAATTTTGGGTATGTTTTTGCTATTTTTGTACAATAGATTCTTCCTAGGGCTGGTTGAAAGTGGTAGTTTTTGTTAAATACTCTACATATTGTAAGTAGGAGTGAAAGTTAAGCTTTGGAAGCCAATAAGCAAGGCTAGTTACATAGTGTATATGTGTACATGATTGAAAGTAAATATCAACCATGAGTGACTAATATCTTGATGGAAAACTCAAACTATGGAATACTAGGAAAAATGCATTGTTGGAAATACTAGCAATGTTCATGTCCACTGTAACTAATTGTAATTAGAATAATACTTATTCACAAACTACAAAACACCCTAATTTTGATATACATATGTCACTAGAGATATATTATGTTTCAATTAGAATATATTCCTTGGGCTGTTTTGGTGAGGTGAGGGAGGGATGTGGTTGGTTTTAAGATACTAATTATGGGTTTTTCTGCAAATTGGTAGACAAGTGGATGTTGGTGAGAAAAGGCAACAACTTACCTCACAATCGTTAGATGTAGATCTAATGGTCGAAACGACGGATGGCGTATACACCAAAGATCACCAACTTAGTCTTGTGTAGGAGTATTAGCAAGATCCGCATTGCACTGGAACATCAAGATGCATTTTTTTATAAAACACTTGTTATGATTGAGTAATCCCATGTGCAAAAACTAATGATATCTCGAGAAATATGAGATAAGGTGAAGAGGAGGGTGTGGTGGTGGTTGGTGGTCTGACCGAGCGGAGGCATGGGGATTGATGACGCCGGGCAGCGCCACTGTGCCAGCTTTGTTCCAGAGGCTTCCTTTCTTAATTGCTCAACAATGAGGTTTGTTGGAGATAAGGATGAACGAGGGAAGGCCTTGTCTACAAATGTGGAGAGGGTGCGGTATCTTTTAGTTTAATTTCCATCCATCGATATAGATCGGACGGTCTATATTGCAAGATGGCACACGCACCATCATCACCAACTCGCTTTTTTATAAGAGAAGAAATATAAGTATGGAGATACAAACGATTATCGACATTTGCTTCCGTAAACTAGCATCTACATTCTATTCAACGCCTGCTTGTGGGGCCTTATCACAATGACTTCTCGACTGTGTAAAACAAAGATTTTCCCATCACGACAAGGAGGGGGTGACGGCGCCGCTTTTTTTGCTTGCTCTAGTCCTAGTAGTCATACTAGGTGGTCTAAGCACGTAGATTTATTCTTTTCACGCCTCGTGTCCGCCATACTGCCACGATCTGTTGATTAATAGATAGTAAGTTATTCACGGGAAACCCTTGTTGAGCGTGGTTTAGAGAGAGAGAGAGAGAGAGAGAGAGAGAGAGAGAGTGCGTGTGATATGTTAGAGACTGAGGCAATGATAATGATTCTTTGTGTCTATGTGTGTGGAGGATAGAGAGAGACATGTACATGGGGCTTTGTGTTGTGTAACATGGAGACACATATACATAATTAGAGAGTGAGTGTGAGATACATGCAACATGGGGAGAGATGAGGATCCAGATAAATGGATGTTTGTGCGTGTTCTGTGTGTTTGTGCACGCTGCTGTGTGTGACAGGAGAGAGGTATGGAGTAGAGAGACCACCGATGATGTAAACCTAGTATATGGGAAGGGGAATGGTGTGACATGTGTAGTAGCGTAGATAGCACGGTGTGGGCGGGGAGCAGACTATTTGGAAGAGACATCGAGTGTGTGTGTGGGAGAGGGGTGAGAGCGAGAGAAAGAGAGAGCTAGCGATGAGAGAGAGAGAGAGAGAGAGAGAGAGAGAGAGAGAGAGAGAGAGAGAGAGGAAGAGAGGGGGCGAGAGGGGTCGTTTGTGTCCATAAATGGCGTATAGATAGGGAGACAATGTTGATGTTGTCCGAAATTGGCCTATGAACGGAGACGCAAGGGAAGCAAGTCACCGTGTGTGTGATAGGGACTTCATGAGAGATCTAGAATAGATGGTGTAGAGAACAATGTGCGAAATCAAGAATGATTATACATTAGGGAGCTATGCAAAGAGTCACGACATATATGTATACAGGGAAGGAGCTGGGGCGGGTCCGCATGTGGGAGAGATAGAAAGAGGAGAGTGGTGCACAAGGAGACAAAGTGTTCTTGTTCGCAGTGGGGGTGGTGTGTGAAGTGAGTGCGCGAGAACCACATAACTAGGGCCATAGACGCTTGGGGGCTTATGTTTTGTGTATGGGAAATATACACTCTACATAGTGCGGTGCTTGGGTAAGAGAGATAGCGGAGACCTAGAGAGTGAGGGAAGAGATGTGCATGCCCGAGAGACAAAGTGATAGAGACCTATGTTGGGGTCCGGACTTTACAAGAGAGAGGGTGTTAATGTGCTCGTGTGTTGGTGTTTGGGGAAGAGAACGACTTCTCTATGTGTGTGTGTGTGTGTGGTGGTGGAGGGGGTTGACTTCAGATAAACAAAGGAGGTGTCTATATTTGAGGGACTTTAGCAGAATTGAGATATTGTGCACTCATGGTTGATCAATTTGTTTCACAGCTTTGTACTATGAGATAACGATACTTTTGAACGCATGTGATATACCTTGATGTACCAGAATTACAAACCTAAGATTGGAATTTTGGAATTCGACTCCATCATTAGCTTTTGTAATTAATTTAAACGGAGGTACATTTTTTAAGCCGAGATTTCGTGATTTCAAATTCATATATCAAACCTAGAGATATACACATACGGGCATGTTCAAACTTTATAATCATTCACTTTATTCATACACATACACATTTTTGCTTTTGTCATCATATTTAGGATAAACACATTTGGAATTTCATTTGAATTGGACCGTATGATGGTATTTGCTTGTAGTAGCTCAATGATCCATATTTGAATTTAATGGACAATCTAAGTTTCGAGTTGGAGACATTGATTTTCAAAACTTGCACATTTTTTTTGCGTGCAAACAAACAAATTGTCGGCCATGATATCATAGTCGGCCGTACTTCAGAGCAGAATACTTATAATTTTAGGCGCCAAAAGCTTTCAAACTTCCTCGCCACATCGAAATATCACGCTACCGAAAGTTTAGCCTCGCGATATTCCTGTTTTACACCGCCACATGAACGGAAAAGAGCTGCTTTGGTAACTCCATTGTTTTCCCCTTGCCCCCAACATTCTTCCCCGTAGCCCCGCCTCTTCCCTCCCCGACTTCCCCAACCATGGCAAGTCAGCGAATCTAGTCCTCCACCGCAGCGGTGGACCTCACACCTCCGCCGGATCTACCTTCCGCACCTTGGAACCCCCTAACCGCCAACTCACCACTTCACCGCGCCTCGCCCACCACAGCGTAGGGCCTCCTTCATTGACTCCTCGCCGCTTCTTCGCTGGCCCTTCATACAAGCCTCGTCTGCCGCAACAGATCCGCTTTCACCAAAGCACTGCATAACGCTACCACCGCCTTTTCGCCCATCGCAGACCGACCCGCCCACGGACGCCATATTCAACTCCACTGCCCCGCTTTATCGACGCCGCAGCTTCATCAAGTTATTTCGATTTGTACTCCTTCGGTTTTTTCTTTATAGTGCAATTGTTCACTTACCACATATGAGCTTTGTATGTCGACAGCGCCACAATCAGTAGTACCGAGCCGCTTTCACCGACGGCGACAAACCGCCCAAACTCAACGGCAACACGAGCACCATCGACGCATCCTTAGCTATCAAGTATGACAACGATACCCATACGCCGCCGAGAATCATGTACTATTATCCAACGGCCGGCGCCTACGTTCACTTTCCTAGCATAAGCACCGCACCTTTGAATTTCTTCAGGGCATCATTCAGTTTTTCATGAGGCGCGTTATTCTGCTTGCACCTGTAGGGCCATACTTAGCAAAGGAACATGTTACATGTGCTAAATTACATACCAAAGGCACATATTTAATATGCTTTAGTTTTGTTCTCGATGCCACCGTTGTTTCCATGATCGCTTAATGTTTTCTATGCTTAATTACACATCAGCAAACTAGCATGTGGTTCCGCTGCTTTTGTTCGCTTTTACCCTACATTTTCTCGATGCTAGCTATTACATCACCGCTCCGAGCCTCTGCTCATTACTTGTTTGTGTGTTCTTGATCTTCCCAAGTTGCATGACTAATTTGATGCTTCTATTAATTATGGAGCTGCCAACCCATCACAAAAATATTTGTTCTTTGGGGCCGCACCCCTAACAAGCATAAAAATAGAGGGAAGTAGATATATTGTCGGTATGCACACACCCTTCTTTCATTAGTTTAGATGAACCATTGATGATCAATTCGACCAGTGCATGCGATTAAAATTAATTTTACCAAAATAGATGGTGCGTAATAAACTACAGCAACTAGATTTGCAACCACGGGATGTCGATTTATA